>VZRR01003719.1:1252536-1489465 GCA_013398015.1 Oreocharis arfaki | reverse complement strand
GCAGCGCTGCGCGGCTCCGCGGGGGCCGGGCGCGGGCGCTGCCGGCCAGCGGCTCGCTCCAGACTGCGGCACCGGCCGCCAGTTCGGCCGCGGGCCCGGGGGGGGGTCCCCCCGCTCCCGGCTGTCCCCCAGCCTGCCGAGACGCTCTAATCTCCCAGAAGGGACTTTCCCTGAAGTCGTTTATTTGAATCGCGAGGACGATCAGCACCCTCTGGACCTCGGTGACTCCTTGTAATGGCAGAAACAGATCCCTGCAACGTACCCAGAGACTTTTGTAATCCTCGAGGGCTGGCGCCATTTTTTTGGCCACGTATATATGCATTTACACCACATAACCTAACCCTAACCCTAACCTGTGCATACACACGGGTGTGTTGTGTATGTCCAGTCTGAATCCATTTGCCCACTGGGGACACATTTTCTTGGCAGGACCCAGGACATGGAGCTGCAGCAGCATCACTTCTCCTGGGCTGTTGCCTTTGGCCTGACGCATTTTCCTCTAACAACTTACATTCAAGACAGTGCTGGGAAAAGGCAAAAGAGTTCAATGACTCACACCCAAGGTGGTATTTGTTCGCTGTTCAAAACCTGAAAACCACTATTTTCCTGAAATACAGAACATACCAAACATACAGAAAAGTGACACTGCCCTTAATGCTGAACAGCTCTCCCTTTTGGAGGGGGAGATGCTCAGGGTCTGTGCTTCTCTGGACAGGTGCTTTTGTTTTTATTTTAATGTATGTTCAAGTGTGACTGGTGATGCAAAATGTGATTTTGAAAATAGGAACCAACAAGAATGTCCACCAAAACGGTATTAAATTACATTCAAATGTTCAGGTAACTCCAGTTTGTGTCAACTTCTTATTCTCTGCTCTTCCTCAGCCCTGCCAGGACTTCAACTGAAGTTTTAGAATATCACAGTCAAGTAATTAAAAACAAACAAATAAAAAAACAAACAAACAAGAAACCAAACAAACCAAACAACATAGAAACCCCACCTAACAAACAAATAAACAAAACCCCAAACCCAAACCCCAAACACCAAACCAAATTAAAATTTCACTCCAAATACATGTCTTTTAACACTTGTGTTCAAGACCTAATTTTCTTTACAGCACCTGAAAATTAATTTGGTTGGCTACTGAACAGCTACAGAGTAGAGGCAAAAAGAGACTTCCTTGTATGGTGAAATCATTTCATCCTCACTGTAGGAGCTTCTTTTTTTGCCACACAAGCTGAAGTCTGTAATTTGGATCTTTTACAGCCCAAATCCCAACTGGAAACTTTCTAACTGCCATATTAAAAAAACCACATAACCACCTGTAGACAAATTACCACGGCCATTTCTCTGAGCTGGCTATTAGAACTACAGTATTTAGATCCACATGTCTGACTATCAGGCAGGGAAAATAAAACCTAGTAATTATTCCTTTTGTTATGCTTTTAAAATAATCATCTTCTTCAATTACTTTGCTAATAATGAGAGATTTGCTGTTTGCACGTGATTATAAATCTAACTTAAAGATTAGGTAGCAAGGTCTGTGCACCACTTTAGTACCACTTAAACACTAAACTGGAAGAGAAAATATTTAAGTGAAACTTAAATTAAGCAGAAATCATCTGTTGTCCTTCTGGCAAGGGTCAATTGAGGCCCAAGAGGCCGATTTAGGATTGATAAGGGATAAGGATGTGCCTGGGAGAGCTGCTGGGCTCTTTGGTCAGCTTAGGTTCTTTTGGAGAAAGTGACACCAAACTCAGTTTGAATTAAACCTCGTCTTTCAGGTCAAGGCATGAAAGACCCAAGGTGAGAAAGCAAATGGAAAATAGAAGAGCAATTTAAAAGAGCAATTTCTCAGTCAAACACACAAACAAGGAGGACGAAGAAACAATTTAGGAGAGGTCTCTGTGGTGGCAGCATGCTGACAGGTAGGTTACCACGTGGAGGACTTGGAACACACACCTGAAGGCAGCAATGCCTCAGGAATTAAGGATATAGAAAGGGAAATGAACATAACTGAGACAGGAGCAAAACACTCAGCGAAGCAGGCACGTCAGAGGAGAGGACAGCCCCTACACCCAAATTCTATGAGAGCTGGCACTTTAAACAGCAGGTTCAAAACAAGGTTTTTAAATTACCGATTCTTAATTTTAAAATGCTGGAGTCATCTGTCTGATTTCAGTGGCCATGTGGCACTTGGATCAAATACTGAGAGGAATAATACTATAAAAAAACCTTGTTAACCACAACAGAGCACCAAAGGCAGATAGATCCATCCCAGTGCAGAGTACTGCCTCTGTACGCCGAAAGAATTGATACTTTCACATAAGAGTAATAAGTAACTCCCACCAATTGAGGACCAAGTGACCATGTGGTGCCAACCACAACATTGATCATCAGGCTGGGAAAGATTGGGAGTTGCTGAAGAAGTGTTAAGCAGGGAGGAGGCCTCTGGGGGAGAGGAAGAGCAGTTGCAGTAAATGGAACTAATGGGCTGAGCGGAGATAATTAATGGAGCTGTTCAAAGATCAGTCCTTGGGGCAAGATATGTTGTTCACTTATGACCCTGGTCAAATATTAGTGAGTGCTAATGAGATGCTGGATGTGCTGTCCATCAAGGGGCGAGTCGAAACACCATGCTTGTCAAGCTGGATGCTATTCAGGGCTATAGGAGTGGTCATAATAAGAAATACAGAATACGGAGCAGTCCAAGGTCACAATCACAGGACAAATGATAGGAAATTCAAGTAGAAGATGGAAATTCATCAGCTAGAAATAACAGCAAAAAAACAAGTTTTGCTTATCCAATCAATGAATGACTAAGAATGATGTCTATGGTACAGGTCTGAATAAAGCAAATACAACCTTAGGCTCTAGGAAAGACTAAGAGGGAAATTTAAACGCTTTAAGAACAGCCACAGAGAGATCTCACACAAAACCTCACACAGTTCTGGTCCTTCATGTTTTGGAGGCAGTAGTTCTGACATAGGGATATATAGCCCACATCACTGGGGGGGTGCCGTGTAAATACACATCTGCTGCTTCTAAGAAAACAACAGTAAAGCTGGCAATGACAGCTTTCTGTAAATACAGGGAAGACAACACTAGGAGAGGCAGAAGTACTTCAAGGACAAAAAACTGTATTTATATAAGAATAAAAGGGTGTGAACTTGGGCATACCTAAGTCTCAAGAGATCCTGAAACAGTCCTTTGGTAGAAACAGAGGAAAATACAATGACTTTCAAGCTGAAATTTAATCATTTTAGGGAAGAAGTTATAGGGTTTGGCAACAGGGAGGGACTGGATTTGATGACCCAGAATGAACTTTGCTAGCCTTTCCTATCCGCGCAATACTGCTTGTCTGTGCATTGTCACCAGTATATTGCTTCGCATTTTGCTGACGGTCCACACCCAGAATGTGAATGTGCCTCTGCAAAATGCTTTGCATGGAGCTCTGTCCCAACAGATCTGGCTCACATTTCCCTTCAAGTCAGAATGAAGAAGTCTGTGGAAAAGACAGAGATCAACATCGGCTGGGAAAACCTGCACTGTTAGTTAAAAAAACACTTTTCATAAAAGTTGTAGTTTTGTTTCATCACTGGAAAGAGAAAACACAGGTAAGTTCCACAAAGAGAGGTGTTCCTTATGTATAGGATTAGCAACAAATGTAAGAAGTAGTCTGATAAAATTGAATTTTAAAACATAAAAGTAAGTCCACAAAACAAGGGTATGTTTTACAATATTCACTGACTTCAGTGGAAACACAAGGTAGTTAGCACCTCACAGGGTAAAGCTCCTGGGTTATCAAAGGCCAAGGAGGATATCTACATGTTCCTAAATATCTCAGGGGAGTTGCTTAGTCTATAAACAACCTACTCTAATGGTAAAGAGGCACCATGGGCAGCAAGTTTTCCGTACAGTGACAGAATCAATGCTTTCCTCCATGATGCACATAATACAATTCCTATTTTCTGTCCAAGCAATTTTAATATTTTACATCTATCTGAACTAAATTGGGAGAGGTAGGGATATATTAGCCATATTTTATAATTTACTATGGTCCCCAAATGGGGCACATTATTCTCTTTAGCTCCATAATGGTCTTTATGTATCAGTACATACACTCTGCTCTGTAGAGAATAAACAATAAATCATTTCATCAGGGTTCTATACTTATATTCTAAGACATACAAGAAGATTTGCATTCCTAACCTTTAGTATCTGACGTTTCCCTATTTTATGAAGGCTGGCTAATTTTCCTGAGAGAAATATAGTGCTTTGCCTGGATTTTCACAGTGCAAAGATACGGCAAACTGTGAAGATGGAGATCCGTGGGGAATGAAAAACAGAACTGAAGCCTTGGGAAAGCTCTGGGAGATGAAGGTAGCAGCACAGTGCTGTGTGTGTCACAGGGCAGGAGAATCCTTGAGTGAACTGCACATTATTCATCCTTTATGAAACACTGGAAAGGCTTGCTGAGGGGCATAGCATGCGAAGTATGTCAAACAAATATTTAATTTAATTCGAATAGATAACACTCTGAGGGCACGAGCAGCGAAAGACAGTACAGGAAATATGAAGGGATGCAAATTTGTTTGCAAGAGGACTGCCAGCTCTAGGAAGAAGTTGATAGGGCAGTATCCAGTGCTTATGGAAATAAACATAGGAAACAAGGAGAAAGCTGAAGAAGACAGTGGTTAGAGGTGATGACCAAGGAGACTGAAGACAGCACTGCGGGGATACAGAGAGAGATAACGGGGAGAGAAGGCTGAGGTGGGGGATACCAGAAGTTCAAAAACTGCTTCACCTGGTAAAGAAACCAAAACACGGATTCAAAAAAAAGGGAGGAAACTAAGGAGAAAGAAAAGATTGTTCTGCAGATGGCATTTCAGAGGACAAAGGGATATGCAGTGGTGAAGGGAGACAAAGAACAGGAGACTGCGGGAATGAGGAGAGACGTGACGGCCAGATTCGGATGGCCTGGTGCCTAACTGAGACACTGCAACTGCTGTAATGTCTCAGCTCTGGAGAGTGATGGAAAAGCCTGGCTTTCGGCAGCTGCCAGCTCCTGGCAATCTCTGCAGTCAACAGCGGGAGGCGACGGTGACACCGACATGAAGCACCTCCAAAGGATGGTGCGAGGAGAAGCCTGGTTGGCAGCATTCAGTGGGGGCAGGATTTTGTCTAAGGCAGTGCAGAGGCAGGATAGGGCAGTGCTATTCCAGTAATGCATTTTGAACAGGAGGCTCAGAAATGGTTGCATGGCATGCCAGAGATGGGAGGGCAAGGCAAGGTGAAGGGACATCCAGCACAGCTTTAGCGATTATCACAACCTATTTCTCTGCATGTACTCTCTTCAAACACTGTTACAGTTTGTGTGACAGAACACACACGTGGACTTTGTCAGAATTTTGATATCTACAAGAGAGAAGCTGAGCGTACTGACAGAGTTGCAGACAAGTGGGGAGACTGGATTTATTTTTCAGTTAGCCAAACACTGGCCTCAAAGACTGAAATTGATTTATTGTCAGTATTGTTAATTTTTCAATTCTGCAAGCAGTATAATTCGAAAATAGTCTCAACTAGGCCTAAATTCTCTTTCGAATCTCTCTTATTGAAATTGCCAGTCACATTGTATTTCTGTGAGTGCTTGAAAACAATGAAGATGAGTGCTGCTGTCAAAGGAAGTGTTTTAATCTTCCCCTCTTCTGGTCACTTGTTTTGTCCCAGTTTCCTTCCTTATAGTCCCACAGGTGTTTGGGCACTGAATCAGATGGGGGTTAAAACTAAAGCAGGGATAAAGTGGTGAATTTGGGGAGAGCCAGCTTCGCTAGGGCAGGGCCAACTTCCCCAGGACAAGGAGTGGAGTCCACACACTGCTGTCAGCCAGGAGGAGAATCCTGTCACAAGCCCCTGAACCCTAATCTTGTCAGTCTGAAAACTACAGTGGCCTAAGGAAATAAGAAAAGCAAATACATTCACTACGACATTTCACTTTCCCTGTTGGAGGTGCATTTCGAGTTTTCTCTGATGCAGCTCTCTCGTTAGCAACACAGTCTCTACATTGTTCTTCAGACACACACACACACACATGGTTCATTATTTTCCAGGCTGGGGCTGTTATTTTTGTTCTTGCTTAACTTAAAAAAAAAAAAATTCAGAAAATGTGATCCAGTGATTTGGGGATTTCTGAAGACATGAGCAGTCAGTAATGAGTTTCAGTGAGATGATTCAGCTAGAGCTGAAAGTCATGCCAGATGGCCCCAGAATGGCAATTTCCCTTGGATTTACAGTGAGGTTTCACATTTTGTGCATTACTCAGTATCATGAGCTTTTAATGATCCTCAGGCAACTTATATGGAAGCAAAGATTTTTTTAATATAGTTTTTCAACTATACAATTATGCTATTGCATATTTGGGTGAATAGAATGTTTACTCTAGAATTTAACGAATTAACACAGACTACATGTCCTCTGTTTCTCAAGTGAGAGAGCCCAGCTAGATGACTCCTTTTTAAATTCAGTTCTCATATAAAAAGAATGTGAGGATCTAAACAGAATTCCTTCAGAGTTTTGTTATTTCTGCTAGTGTAGCCTTACATTTATTTTAGTGGCAGTAGTTTGCGAGGCCATGGATTAAAATTCATGAGAGAACAATGCTTTATTACTATGTTTTCTAGTTCTTGATGTCTGGAACAGTACAAAGTAAGCATTCGAAATGAACTAGCTCTCACTGTCAGGGAACTCACGTTTCCTCATATGAAATATCATTTATGCACTAAGATCACAAGGAAAAATGCATGTTTTCACTGAACTCCTCACCTTCCCTCTACCCAGGAATACATCCCCTGCCAGGCTATATCTAAATTCCAAACCTCTGAGTAGCTGGAAGCAGATGGCTGTTTTCTTAAATCAGCTTTGCAGAGCAATATTCCCTTCGCCCAACAGACAGGTAATCTCCTCTCTTCCACTCCCACGTTACTCTGGGCCAAAGCCAATGACAACTTCAAGCTGCTGCATTGTGAAGCCAAGCAGAGCAAGGGACAAGTGTCGACATCCTGGGACAGCAATTTCAGTGGCAAAACATTCCAGCGGCTTTACATGGACCAAGTTTCTCCTCTAGGAAAGATCCTCAGTGCTCTGCTGAGAAGAACACTACTTACTGCCATGAATGAGAATTCAAACTATAAGTTGTGGGCTTGGGATGTTTTTATACAAAGAAAACCTAGTTCAGATGATTTTTAGAACCCATTTTATAAATGCATCATTTATACCAATTTCTCTGTAGTTAGAGCTGGTTTTAAGAAGGAACCATAATAAACAGTCCTCAAACCATGATAATAACCACACCACCACCTTTTGAAGTCATGATGTGTGAGAAGTGGTTGTAGGAAGCTGCATGTGAATCAGACCTCAGGGGTGAGAGCAAGGCCCAGGAATTTTGGGAGGATTGCAGCTGAAACCTTTTAGAGCTTGTTTCTGGAACCAGATAGCTCAGACCTGAAAGTGGGGTTAAACAAGAGACAGGCTGTGCTTTGGGTATATGACTCAAAAGTGCAGCTACATACTCGTGGATGGCTGTGAGGACATTGAAAGAGTATCAAGGAGATATACTTTCCACTTGAAAAGATAGCAAGAATGTCCTTGGAACACAATAATTACCATTTATATGTATCTTTGAGTCATGGTCTGTCTAATGTAGATCCTGCATCTGTGATTATTGCCACTAAATTCAGAAGAAGGTGCAAGTAACCCTGCATTAGAGAGTGTGATGAAAAGCTGTTCTGCATGGAAAACTCAACCTGACATCTATCTGAAAAAGGCTTCCAACCTTAAAATAGGCATCTCCCCTCTAACACATATTGTGATCCCAAATATGAAATGTCCAGATATTCTTGCTGCTTACAGATCTTAGTAGACTTTAAGGGCAAAGGACAAAGGGATGGTTCAATCAAATAGTATGATTTTGGTATCACAGGACATGATATTTTACACAGTTGCTGTTCTCTAACTACATTTGATGGAAACATCCCATCTACAAAGGCATCTATTGTCAAACTGCTGACATGAAGGTGTGGATCTGCTTTCTCTTCTCACAGTGGTTTCTTCTAATAACTGATCATCTCTAGTCCTAAAAGTCTGTGGTTCCTTCACATGTTGAGGCTGCAAAGCTTCTGCTTGTAGATGGTGGTTTCTGCTAAACTTTCCCCTGACTGAGGAAAGTGCTTTCTGGTACACAGCAGTACCTTCTTATGAGGATTCCTCTGCTCTGGACTCAAGCCACTTTGCCCTTTTTTCACAAAGAAAATCAATTGTTCTCTGCTGTCTTTCACAACAAGGGATTTTTCCAGATCTCAGAGTTGCTTATTGCTCTTCTCTGTTTCCTCTCTATTTTTCATTGTTTTCTGAAGACGTGTGAGCACCAGTGCTAAATGTCATATATTCAGTATCAGTCTCCCCAGCACCGAACATGCGAGTGTCATCACCCCCTTACTTCTTGCTGCATCTCTGCTTACTCACCCAAAGATCTTGACAGTTTTTCGTAACACATCTTCACAGTAGGAGCTCACATTGATTTGTGCTGACACCAGAAACTCTGATTACTCCTGGGGTTACTCCCTTCCAGCTGATGGCCAGACCACAGTTCCAGGCAGAGCTGGTTTCAGCCTGGCTTTGCTGCATCCATCACTCAAAGCCAATGCAGTGGGAATGTGAGTGTGTTGGAATGGGAATGCTCAAAAGTGCAGGAAGCTTGCAGTCCACTAATCGAATATGTGGCTCTTCAGCTGCTAAAATCTGTAACCACAATCCACATGAACTGCAATGGGGATATGAAATTGTACCTGAAAAACTGAAGATCAGATCAGAACTTCACTTGCAAAGGAAGTGCTGCATTGCTGTCAGCATGTCTGTATGAGATGTTTTTGCACACATGGCACACAGTCTTGAAACACAAAAGGTGAAATAGTTGTCAGAGTCTATATATACTTTCAAGCCTTGCTTTGCACTAGAACAACCTCACATCTGCCAGGAATTTTGATCAACAGGGAAAGTTCCACTACGCTGCTGAAAAGTCCCTCTTGTGCGTCAGCTCAGGATGCATCTGCTGATGGATCTACATAAGAGGACTTGTGATATTTACACTCTCACCCTCTGGGATTGAGACAGTAATTTTGGACAGACAGAGAGTTATATCAGCAGAGCGTTCTAGCTTAGGAGTATGCAGTGGTGAGGGAACACAGTAAATAATCCAAAGTCTTTCTACAAATGACATTTAAAAATGCCTTTGGGGCAGGGGAAAGAAGGACATTTTTAAAGTGTGTCTAACACTCAGTAACTTCTAGCGCTTCATTTTAACTGAAGATTGGCGAAATTAAGTTTTACATGAAGCAGAAGATAGTCCAAGACTATGGGAAAGAAGTTCAAGCATCATAGTAATATGTATGTCACCTAAACAAATATATGGGATATATCCAACTGTTTCATGCTTATTTCTAAATTAATCCTTTTCATGTATTTAGCCACTGCTTTGAGTGTGTTATGCTCCTTTGTAATGTGTGTGTTTTTAAGAATGCCAGTTAGCAAGAGGTGAAAGCAAAAAAATCAGGCCAGGTATCTGGAAACTTCAACTGAATCAGGAGGTGATCTCTGTTTTTAACAGTCAGAGCAGAAAGAAATCCCAAAACCTTTTTCTTTTGCAACATGGATCGCACTGGAAGTGCAGAGATAGTTGGACAACATCCAGTCCCCCCTAAACATTTTCCTCCTACTTTCCAGGGCAGAATAACTCTGCAGATACTTACACCTATCAAGCATATCTTCTCTGAACCTGGAAGTTATCTGTGGGTTGTCATTGCCTCTCCAGAGGGCTGGGAGGCTTTGCCTATCAGAGACCTGCCTTGGTGCGTACGTCCTGCCTGGCTGCTATGTGTGAGGCAGCTTAAAGCAGACAGCTCAACATTACACAAGTTTTTCCGAGAAGCTTCAAAAGCCATTTCCAGAAACGCAGCCAACTTGCTGCTGAAGGGATCACTACTTACTTAACCATCTTGTGGTCAGACCAATCCCCCAGGCTAAGGTTCAGCCTGAGTGAGGTGCCTATGCCAGGCACGGGAAGAATGTCCCATGTGCCAGGTGACTCAATACTCCAGATGAAGGGGGAAAATAGCTTTCTCTACTCTTGGGGAAGCCAAGACCCTGCACAGAACTGAAGAGTCATGGGACCAGAAGGGTTCTCCTGCAGCACGCAGCCAAGCGCCTGGGGCACCAAGGCTCAGATGTATAAAGGCATCTCCAGCCCCAAATAAGGTCTAAGTTTAGGCACCTCTTGGGTATGTGGTGGTGAGCCCCAGCACTCCCCAGCCAGCACACCAAAGGTGCCAGGGTTTCTTGTACAATCTCTGGGCAGACACACTCAATACAACCCCTGAGGAGAAGTATCCCTCTTGGTCTATTCATTGGCTGTAGTGTACTAAACAATAAAAAAAGCCAACAAAACAAAGCAAGGAAGAAACACAGCTGATTTTCCCTCACAGATGAAGGCAGAGTGTGGTTACAAGAATAGCTGCAGAGCCTGTTTGCCTCAGAAGCAGCCATAAGCCCAGCAGTGCTGCTGGGGACATGTCCTGCTGCTCGTTTCTGCAGCTGCCGGGCGACATGTGCTGCACCACGGGAAACACCGACAAGGGCAGATGGGACTAACCCGAGTGGAGGTAAAATATTCATCACACCCGTTTGGTGTAAATAAACATGAACAGTGGGAGTGTCCCTGTCGGCAGAAGGGAAACTACTCGCTGGGCCCTCTTCTACAGCTCACAGAGCTGCACACACACAACCATTGCTGCCTCTGCACCTCCTGTGTATGTGGGTTTGCTTTGACTTCTTGGCTGCCCTCACTATTGCACTTGGGTGATGCCCTGGCAGGACATCTCACTGTCCAGTCCTTCTCCAGTAGTGCCTGTCACTGTGACCCTCTCGGTGATCCCAGGCCCTCTGGTGCTCCAGCCCTGTCCCCTGTACAGTCACTGGAAACACAGATCCTCTTCCCAGAGGATACCTGAAAGCAGAACACACCGCACGCGTGTGCTTGCATGCATGCAGGTGTGTGTATACACACACACACACACACATGTGACTATCTTCCCATGCAAATCCCTTAAGAAACAAAATATATGGTAATCTCCAGACTCAGTCACTTTGACTCCCCAGTTTTAATCAGGCTTTTGCCCATTTAGATGCTAAACGCTCCAGGACTGGGACGTCATCTTTATGTCATCCTCAAAACGTCCAGGACTTGTTGGGATAATTGTAGAATAACAAAAATTTTAATGTCTTAATTTCTATTGAGAATGCTATATGAAGCTCAAATATTAACAAAGAGGAATACATTAAGTCAGCCAAGTGCTTTCTGTTGTCAACAAACCCAGTTCAATCCCATCATCGTTTTGTTCCTTGTTCTGTGTAATTTGATTAAACACAAGCTAATGTTAACTTAAACAGATTGTATTCCACTGGCAAAGAAGAAGATAAAAATTGATTTTTTAAGTGAGGCTAGCCTTTATGTTTTGTGATGGCTAAATCCATAATATTCCCACAATTAAAAAGCTGGCATGTAGTTGGTTTGATGGACATTTAGCATTGCCAGACCTTTGTTATGGATAACAAGTCGTTCCCCTTTTTAGACTGTAGAAGAACTAAGATAACTTGAAATATTTAAGTTCTATTGCACTGATCATTGTTGCCAATATTATGATGCCTATATAGGCCATTATTGGGCATGTCCATATTAATGGAGCCATGCCACTTTGCCCTGAGTGGGATGTAAAACCACCAAACAGAAGTATTGCTGCCAAAGGTGTGAAAATCCAAGCAGGGAGAAGGTAGGGAAGGCCATGGGTGTGTATCTGAGGGCAGGAGAGCTCCTGGGATGCTATGATGGGCATCTCCAGGTGAGGCTTCAGCCACAGAACGAGCGATCATGCAATGCCTGAGGTTGTTCACATGGGAGAGGGGGACATGGGTGTGCCAGAGGGACAGGTTAATGAAAAGTAACCACCGGCATGTAAATATGTGTCAAGTTACTCAGCGGTCACCGCTTCTTCTTGGAGGGGAACTCGGTACTTGACCTCTCTCTAGGCTGATTGCAACCTTCCTTAGACTTCTGTTCAAAAATTTCATTTTGAAATGACTTTTGAATATTATCTGTGAATTGAGGCATGGCCTCCCCCTTTACAGGAACTTTAAAGAGTAACATTTGGTCTCGTCATAAATATTTTACACACACAAATATGTGCACAAAACAAGAGATGTGCTGAAAGGTTCACCTTCGAATGGAGGCTCTGCTTTTTGACTCCCAAAGAGATTATGGGATCCCTCTGACCTGAACAGGCCAGGTTTTGTCCACCCCACTGCTAATGAGAGTTATGGTTTCCTTATTTACTTCCTGAAAGCTATCTATAAATTTTCGTTTGTTAAAAATCTCTGTTCTCTCATGTAAACAGAAAAATTATTCAGTTTCTGGTGGGATTAATACTTTCATGTATGAACCTTGCACCTGTTGATATACACCAAATTGTAAAGCCTTTGTTCTGTTACACTCTTATTAGAAATCTTGGTAGAGTGTCTCTGGGGAGTAATCAATGAATCAATCAAAGGCAAAACCTCCAAAAAACAAAGCATCAAAAACCAAATTATGATTGATCTGAGGATATTGCCCCTTTGTTGTAATGGAAGAATTTAAAATGCATGGAATTTAGAAGAGGTGCACATTTCTATTGACTCCTTTGCTGAACTTAAAGAACAGCATGAAAACATTGTGATTTGGGTTTTCCCTGTCCTCTCTATGACAAGAGGCCACAATAGCACTGGACGCTATTACTCATCACTGCTTTTCACACCACTTCCAATGTGTTGCCAAATCCCTCAAGCCCAGACATATACCTAGCTTGGAGGCTGCCAGCATCACAAGAACCACTTTCGACTCTTACATGTTTTTTCCTCTGAATGCAGTATAAAATCAAGGCTGTCCAAGTCAGTTGCTTACACAGAGATGGATAATACAAACAAAAGGAGAAAATAAATTCACTTTTACATGATGCTTGGCACACATCCTAAATATATTTCTCTTCAAGGACAACATGTAAATAAAGAGGAGTTTAATTTTTAATGGCCATTTAAAACCTCTTCAAGAGGAGCATTAGAATGCCTGGGGCTTTTTCTTTTTTATCGCAAATTTTGAAATATTTATGTGCAACTAACAAAATTTTTCTCCAGCCAAAGATACAAACATAGTCTAATTTTGGGGCTTTTTCTCAAAACAAGGTCATGTAACTACACCAGTGCTTCCCAGGGAAGCATATTCTTCTGCCTCCCAAAACCAAAATTTGCACTTTTTGTCAGAGCAGTGTCTCTAAGAAGGGCACTGAGGACACCAGGAGAAGCCAACAGGCTCCCTGCACCTTTTTCCTTCTATTTTGCAGGGCCTGAAGCAGAGCTGGCCATGCTGTCTGGAAGCAGTGTAACATCCAGGTACCCAAAGGATGAGGAGGGGAAAAATTTCAGCTGCGTTGAGGTTTCTATTCCTATAGCACCTTACCTACTCACTGCCTGACTTTTAGCATAGACAGCAAATAAGCAGGGGGCCTGCAGGAGGTGATTGCCTTCATTTCACAAACCCCAATCCATCCCGTGGGTAGACTGACCACGTGTGAGTGGCCTGCAGGTCCCACAGCATCTGCACTACAGAGCCTTCATTGTAATGCTTGTGAGTAAAGGAGTACACCTCAGGATTCTTACTGCTCTCTTTTACCACAACTAATAGCCCCACACACCAAATCTTGTGCAGATCTCCTTAAAAAGCAGTTTAGAAAGCTCTAAATTATGACAGAGCTTTCTATTTTTTCTCCCTTCCAAGTAAACAAAGTGTTTTGTTTTCCTTGCAATAAAATGTTTTTGATTCCTAACCCTAAACTGTCAGCGTTTGATGAGTCCAAAGTGTATTTTTTTTCAGGATACAGAATGGAAATATTGAGCTGCTCTTACTGCTCTGGTCTCCATCAGGAGCAATGGAAAGAATGAACTTGCTCAATACAGGACATGTAGGCTAACTGCAATTGTGAGGAGGGAGGAATGGCACTCTTCTAAGGACTGTTCTTGGGCCAGATTAAAACATATTTTCAAATGCTGGGAAAGCATTACCCCTGAAAGCCAGAAGGTTGATCTTTCTGATGCGTGCTGGCTTCTTACCACTCTGCCAGCACCAGGCATGAACAATAGATATATTTCTCTCAAACTTATTCTCTGAGACAGTTGTGAAAATAAACCATTTTCAGCTTAGCCTGAGAAAATCCCTTGAAATGTTAGCCCAAATTAATGTTTTGGAGGCAATGGTGAGAAGTGCCAAGCGACTTATAAATAGCATGACCAATTTTGCCTCTAGCACAAGCGGTCATTAAGCATCTGGCCAAGGATGTTACATAACACTGGGTGGCATATTGTCCATTCACAGGACAGTGTCTCAAAAAGACACATAAGCACACACTTATTTGTTACTTGAATGAGGGAAAGGTTTTCCTTGCCCACCCTAGATTTTGCAGGAAATTGCTGTGTGTGTTTACTTTTCTGGAAGACTTGTATTGTATACCCACGGTTAGATGTGCAGACAAACACACTCTGGTTGCTGGTGACATGCCTTTCCCAGTCCTGGTAGACACAAAGTTCTGCGATGCCATCAAATACTGCAGTGTTGTCCCAACTCTTGTTCAGGACATCTGTGTAGTTCCTCCTTTCCCAACTGATCCAGCTGCACTCGTGCTGGGACCTGTCCTGAGGAGTTTTTCCCCCATGATGAAAACCACACCAAGGCAGTGCTGCAGGTCTGGAAACTCCTCCAGGCCCAGGCAGAGTACGGGACACACTACCCCAGCATAACCCTTCCCTCACCTGCTCCCACCCTTGGGGTCTGCAGCCCAGAAAGGATCCCTTCTCCTCACATGCACTGTAGCTCTAGAGTCCTCCTCTGAAATTTCAGAGGCAGAACTAGGACTCCACTTTCCACCTGCTGGGGCAGGTTGGATTGCAGAGAGCCATCAGCCCAGTTTCCAGGACCTCGGTGCAGTTTGGCCACAGCAGCCCCCAAACCAGACACTTCTATGAGTGTACTAGGGACATGAAAGAGGATTTTTTGGTTTTCTCCCTATTTATGTCTGGAAAGGTTTTCTCTCCAGAATTTGTCACTTTAGGTTACTCTCCTTTAGATGGCACTGTTACCACTTCCAAGAGGGATCACTGCTGGCCACCTCGCTGAGCAGGGCTGAAACTGGGCCAGGATTGTTGCTATCACTGGGCTAACAAGCCAGGGCAGGTCAGGAGCCATCCAGATCAGGGGTCTAGAGATATTTGCTGTAAGAACTCTTCTTGGTATCACTCCAGTTCCCATCAGCCAGTTGTTCTCTTTGGAGTACCAGCACAGTACAAGGGTTGTAAACATCTGACAACATTAAGGACAAACTTAATCTCCTCTTCAGAATTAATTTGAAGCAGTTCCAAAAGTCAACAAGAGTCATGTGCATATATGAGGGTATTCAGCTAATACATCTGCTTAGTAAATAATAATTAAAAGCCATGCTCTGCACAGGCCCTGAAATGATTACTTTTCCTGCTTAAGTCAGAACCACTGCTTTAACTTTTTTTTTGTGTCTGCTGCCTCAGTTATCACCTGCTTTGATTGCCTAGGCTTTTCCTAAGAATAGAAAATTGGTTTAGCTGGCATTTAATGGATCTGTAATAAACACTGCTACATGCTGTGCACTTCTAGATGCCAATTAAAAGAATCTTGCCAATTAAGAGCATTTTCAACTGAGAAAGAGAGATGATTCCAAGACACCATTCAGCAGTGGTCTGAAACAGAAAAGAAATTAAAAAAAAAAAAAAAAAGAAAATGGTCATGTAACCTTAGAGCACTCAAAGAAACTGCTGGTGTGGTCCCACGCTCTTTATTATGTACAACGCTCTCTTTCTACAGCTAAATGTGTCTGTTGGACCACTTGCATTGGTGCTTTCCCCAGCCTTGGAGAGAGATCAGAAACAGAGTAAGCAAGACAAGAGAGCCATGGGCATGGGCAGAATCCTACCTGCATGCAAAACACTGGTCCTTGGGCTGTCTTTAGGCCTCATTCCTGTCCTCACTGCATAGGAGCATGATTTCCAACAGAATTTAGGTCCAAAGCTGAGAAAAATCTATGTTTTGAACATTATTTTGTTGTGATGTAAGGAGAGAGAGACATTGGACACAAGTGACTATCAGCCCAAAAGAGGCTCCCAAGTACCAAAATAGGGTTGGGCCCTCTGCTAAACAGAGTGGAACTGCCAGCTGGGCAAAACACCCCCAAACTTCTCTGGAATAAGGCCACACCTTTTTCTTAAATAAGTGTTTTTCTTTTGCCAATCTGCAGTTCCACTCAGACCCCAACCACTTTGCCTGCAGGGTTCTCACAAACACACACAACTGTTATTATTTTTATGATGTGAAAAGTTGCCTTTTTTTCCCATGCTGCCCTAACTCAAAGCCAGCCAACTCAATTTTGCTCAAGCTTTCAGACAATAATGCCATCTCAGAAAATGTACACAGACTGTATTTTTGAATGACACTCAAAAATTTGTCTCTGTCTGTGTCACAAGACAACTGACTGCCCAGTTACACAACTGCTTGAGTGGTCCCAGATTGTCCCACTGTATGCAGGCTCTCAACTTAAGCATTGAATTTAGGAGTGCAGCAGCCTTAGTGCTCCCTGGAAGACTCAGACGAGACAAGCAAGTAACTCAAGCAGAAATTCAGGTCTTTGGTGCTTTAAAGACTCTTCATGAAGTGCTCACCTGCCTGCATGCACTAAAAATGGAGCCTAAGGCAACTGTACTCTTATAGGAGGTACCACATCTGGGTGGATCTGAAAAAAATCTACATCTAATCTTGCCCAAACCTGAAGGCACTTAAATTCTACAGATATGTTATTTTTCACCTCCAGGCACTAGGAGGGACATTACTGCAATCCCCAGCTGGCCTGATAATACAGAGGATCTGGGAACATGAGGTGCAGCTATGCTTGGCCAGGACTTGGAGAGGATGCTATTAAATAAAGACACCTGAGTTGTTCAATTTTGGAGGCATTTTCAGGACAGATCCAACATGCACCAACAGAATGACAGTCATCTCAAAGCTCAGTTGCAGCAGCTGTTCTAATTTAAAACATATCCAGAGGAGATGAAGGAGATATGCCCAAGCTTCCAGGGTTCCTTCAGCAAATTGTGAATGAAGCATGTGATGAAAAATCTCTCTCTAGCAGAAAATGCGTGGACAAAGCTGAGCTGACAATGCTCTGCCCTTTTTTATTTCCCTCTGATTTAAACAAGGATACTCCACAGTCAGCTCAAAAAAAAAAAAAAAGACAAAACAAAAAAAAACCAACCAAAAAAACCTCCAAAACCCACCAAAAAGTGTTTAGAAATGCCCAACAAGTTCTGAAATACAGAAGTGTCAGGTCTAAAGAAAAATAGAGCGGGGAGATCTCCTGGGAAGGTATATAAAATATTTAGGACATTTTAAAAACTCCCTGTTTTTTCAGTTCAGTGAATCTCCCCTGGCAAGATCAGCTCCTACTTAGGGAACAGTGTGAGCTGTAGTTATTTATTCAAAAGTAACCTTTCCCACTAATGTAAAATACTCCACAACTAAACAAAGTATTTCAGAATTTTTAAGACTGATTGAATTTAGTTTTTGTTTTCTTGGTTTTCTTTCTCTCATTCAACATAGAAAATTTATTCTTGCCTCTTCCAAAAGTAGACAAAGAGGCAATCAAGGGTATTATCTGAACCTTGGGTCCTACTGCTGGTGATTGCCTGCCTGTTTTACAAAGTAGCTGGGACACCAGCTTAACCTGGGATGTTATAATATGTGGGATTGTGTGAACCAGGCCTGGACCTCAGTGCTCAGCTACATTTCCTAGATCACTAAACAGCTTTTGAAACAAGCAATACCTTCAAGTATTTCATGGTTATTTTATTCTTATTATGTCTTAAAATTATGTCTTATTATTATTATGTCTTAAAATTTATTCATTTTGACTTGAGTGAATAAACAAGGTTCTCCAATTACCAGCAACATTTTCTTTATGTTCCCTATACCTGCTGTGCGTAATCTTCCACATGCTGAGATAATGTTATCCTAACATCTTCAGGAATTGGCAACCCTGTAACAGGGACAGTCTGCCTGATTCACGGTGAACAGGAAGAGTAGATAATTACTGAGAGAAATCAAATTGTTTTCTTCAATAAACAATTGTGGTTGCTCACAAGTATTTATGTCTCAGTTACACTTTCCATACCAGTGCTAGCACTCAGAGACTGGGACTTCCAAGTGTCTGCATCTCCTTCACTCCTAAAAACCCCTGCTTATGACAAACACTTCACTCAAAATTCTTCCTTTTCCAAGTTCCTGAACTTTTATTTTCAAATATATGGCATCAAATTATTCAACTTACCAGACTGGATGGCATCTACACTTTACACACAGTTCTTTGGCCACCCAAACCCCAAGCTTCATGACTTGACAGAGGTGCCAGATTTCCTTTGTCATTGCAGATTTCCTTTCTATGATTCTATGAAATTAAAATTCTCTTCTCATAATAATCATTGTAAAGAAATTACATGCTTTGGCCCCAAGAACAAATTTTCAGTGACTGTGGAATAAATTTGGGCAAGTGACAGGTGTAAAGGAAAGATTCTTTTCAATGGTAAGAAGCACCCATTGCACTTACCTGCCTGAAAAAGTACTGTGTTGTTATAACAAAGACATCAAAGCCACAGCTGGCCCTTTTAAGCTCATCTTGGATATTGATTAATTGCCGAGACTGCTCATCACACTTCTCCTTCAGTCTCTGAACGAACTGCTTTTCAGTGTCTCGACCCTCTCCTGGTTTGGGGGAGAATCCATTCCTTGGGGTGGTTGGCCTTTGCTTGGGATGTCCTATGAAGGAGAGAAGAAAAGACCATTCAGGTCACTTACTTTATATGTAAAGACATGACCTTTATGTGTTTCTGTGGCCTTTGGGACTCATCCCTACAAAAAAATAAAAGGTCTGTAGCACTCACACAAAATTTTCAGTCTTTCAAAAAAAAAAAAAAAAAANAAAAAAAAAAAAAAAAGCAAGAGCACAGTGAAATACGTTTCTTTGGGGGGCAAAGCTCAAAGCTTTTTAACAGTCATGTCACCTCAGGCTCTGAGCCTGAAAGTCTTCTACAGGTTGAGGAGAGCTGTCCTAAGAATGTATCACTGAGAACTGAGGTTGGAGGAAGGAATCACCTCGCCTCTGCTAGACATCTACAAGAACAGAGGTCTGCATCTTTGTGTGTGATGCTGGACTCTCCTGAATGGCAGTGAGAGACATGGGCACTTCCAGGTCAGGATTCATTTTATTTTACTGTGGGCATGGAAAACAGCTAGATGACATTTATACTCTACACATGGTTTCTTTGTCCACCTGAACCCCAAGCTTGGTGACTCAATGAAAGTGCCAATTTTCCTTTGCCTTTGCAGATTTCATTTGGCCTCTAAACAGAACAATGTGGGGCTGGAGTTGTCCCTCCCTGAATGCAAACACAGCATGGATTACTTGCTACTGGGTTATCACTATCACTTTTTATCTACAATACTGCAGTCTACCTTGAGAGCTCCCCTTGCTCCCATCTTTATAATGTGTCTAAAATTGCAGCACTTAGCAGGTATGTACTGAAGTGCCACCAAGTGCCACACAATGCACAGGAGTTACACCAAGGGCCCTGCATGGTTGCTCTGTCAGCGTCATTGATCACACCAGAATCACTACATGGTTTGCCTGCAGAAATTGGCGCAGACAGACTCTGGCTCCTCTGATGTGCTCCAAGTTGGCTTGAAGCAAGCCTGATGCTGTACAAAGATGTGAAAGCACTAGTGTGGCTTGAGTTTAGGGTATCAGCTCAAGCATAGTGTCATATTCATATCAATGGCACAAGAAATAAAGCTTACTCATGATAAGCTGCTTCAGGGCAGTGACAGTTTTTCTTAAGTTCACAGCCTGCTTGAGTCAACTATCCAATTCTGGGGATACATCCAGTTATGAGGATGGAGCAAGAAGGGCCAGTGTTCTGGTAGCATCAGGCTGCTCAAGCCAGTGCTCGAAAAATCTGTTCTGTCTTTCTTTGCTTTCTGAGAACTCTCCTCTGCAAATATTTATGGCCAGCAGGGCATCACCTTCGCACAGCTTACTGATTTTTTTTGCTACCCTCAGGATTTTTTGCTACCCTTTTGCTACCCTTCAGCAAATGCTCTTTAGCTCATTCCTGAATACTGGACAGGAACCTCTGGTCTTCCACAGATCCTCCCATTATTCTCCAGCTCTTACCCTAGAAGCTAAAGCCAGCTAGAAAGAGGGAGAAAACATGAGTAAGACACCTTTGTCCCATGTGTTACTGGAGATGGTGGATGTGGATCTGGAACATTTCTGTGTTAGTAGAAAAGGTTGTGTATGCGAGAATATGAAAAAAAAGACAGTTTGTAGTTTTACAGTCTGGTAGTATACAGTCCCTGAAAAAAACCACAGAAGCCATGTCTACAACCAGTCTCCAGCAATAAATGTAATAGGGGACAGTCTTTTGCTGTGAATACTACCTATCTCTTTCCTAAAAAGTCAAAGAATCCTTCCACAGAGATGCCTCTGAAGGTACGAATCTGAGCCAATTTGTAATGTAGAGCATTACAAATTCCAGAGGTAATTTTGTCAGATGTGCTTTAGATCTTTAATACTGTGGTCTGAGTGTGCAAATAGATCCTTAGGGCAATTTTACTAGATTAGGCAGGGGAACAGTATGGCTTCCCCAGAGCAATACCCCAGGAGCATATTCCTACTTTTTCAGATCCCCAGCTTGTGTGCAGACATTGGGAGCATATCTTCTATCTTGCTCAGCTATGTCCTGGCTCCAGGATAAGCTTACAGGGCACCAGCTTCAGCAGAGATGCTCCCTCATGTCTCCAAGCATCTCATGGTGAAACCTCAAAGAGCCACGAGTGCAAAAAACCCCTTTGAAACTCTTTGTGTCCATGACTTGCATTTGTGAAAAAGAATTCCATGTTCTGCAGCATCAAAACTAATTCCATGTTGTTGGAAGACCTAAATAATACAACACAAGGAGTTTTTGTCATTAAGAGAGTTCAACCAGCATAGCTAGTGCCCTCTAAGCATTTTTATGTCACTTAAAGCCTGCCAACCTTTTTGTGCAATAGTGGTATTTTCTTACAGACTCCTCCATTCATGTCAAGGGGCTCTTAACTGTACAGCAGGTAATGCCACAAAATAAGAAATTCATAAGAGCAACAGCCATAAATATCTGTCTTTTTAGTATAAAAAAAAATCTGGGGTTGTTTAAGCAGGACAGTGATGTTACAACAGAAGGCTTAGGGAGAAGTGTGGGGGAAAGCCCTTGAAATCAGTTTTAATTAAAACAGAAACCCATCAGGTTGCTTAGTCTTATATCTTTCCAGCCTTCTTGTTCTCTGGAAGATTTGAATTGCACATCTCTGTGTTGTCCTTGTCAGTATTATAAGCTGTCCTTGTAAATTAAGCGGTGCTATTCTCCTCAGGGATAAATCTGAATTTCTCGGTTCATTTGGGTCTGAAAGGCAGCTTACTAAGCTTATTCTGCCATTGATGTCTCTCTTCTGTTGCTCTGCACAAAACAGGGTCTATACTAATGATGCTGGCCCTGATCCTCAATGTCCTTTTTGCTGATGGTGGGACCAGAGGGGCAGACCCAGTGTGTGCTGAAATCACTGAACCCCTTTGATCCACTTCAAAACTCCCAAGTCCTTTTTTATCTATGTGAGTGTTTGAACTAAGGAGACATAACAAGTATATACTCATAATTAACACTGTCCATGAGGATTTAGATAGGGAATGCAATTTATTCGCCTTTTAGCTGTCCAATTTCCAACATTTTGGTAAGGAAAGTGAGCAAATTACTTTGAGACAATTGATATCAAGCATTCTATAGAGTGACAGATGCCAGAAACAGTTGGCACCATTCTAAAATGACGTGGAAGGAGAGCACTTGCATCTGTGCACACCTGTTCCTATACACAGATCTCAGCAATAGTATTGCATCAAAGGATAAAATTCAGATCCCTGCAAGACTCTGCATCTCAAAACTCCCTTGCAAGTCTGCAGATTCAAGGCTCAAAAAATTAGTGTATGACAGTGGAAAACCAGCACTGATTAAAAGAAACTGAATGTGAGAAGGCCAGAAACAGAGGCAAATACAACCTAGAAAGAGCACTCAGAAATTTTAGAACCTGTTTCATGGCCAGATGTAGCTGTGGTGGAGTTATCTGTGAGACACATTGTCTCCCATCAAGAAGTATAAATGATGCAGGAGTTTGTGATTCTGATGGAGGAAAGGCTGTTACTGACCCTTAGCACCAGCCTCTGTGTCCTCTTCAAAGGCTGCTTTTACTATTTTTTGAAATTGTTAAGTAGGTGAAAAAATAGTCATTATTGCTTTGTTATTGCTTTACTTATGTCAAAAAATGCCAAAGGCTACTCCAAAAAAAAAAAAAAAAGAAGATGAGGTTTATTTTCCTACTTGATCCTTACAGTGATAAACAAATTTAGATTGCCTTGCCTTAATAGCAGAAAACCAAGCTGAACAAATTCTAAATCAGTATGATGGATGGAGGCCAGTTACTCAACACGTCATGAGAATGAAGAAACCTTTGAGGCCTCATGAATTGGATAGGCCAAAACTTTAAGCCTTGAAAATTATTAAGTCACCCATGGAAATGCAGACATCCTTAAGACAATACAAATGCACTGTACAAATATTCCTGTGTTCCATTTTGCTTTTTAATCCTAGTGGAAGCAAATCAGCTGTGCTGCAACATGCTGCTACAGCCACAATCAGTGCTGATGCTTAAACTGGACTCCCACCGTTATAAACACTGGTGAGCTGCTGGTCTGGCACTCTCTGCAACAAATTCTTTGGATCTCTCTGTGATCTCACCAGGTGCAAAATAGCCTGTAAATTATATGACTCAGAGGACAGTGCTAAGTTCATCTTTTTGCTCTAATATCTTTGTAAGGAGAAGAATTTTGTGTCCTGTTGGTGCCTGGGAAGATTAAATTTATCCTTCCCTTTTCTTGATTTTGTTAGTTGAGAAGGAGAAGAATAGGGATTGAGTTTAATAATAATGGAGAGACTCTTGGTGCAAGTTATAGGAGCTGGAGAGATGTTCTACGTGCTTGATATTTTGCCACCAAATGAAGCAACATGGGGTTCTATCCCCCACAGTTAAAACTCAAGTATCTTATAGCTGTAGAGATGACATTTTAGGTATTCAAGCAGAGTCTGACAAAAGAGGCAACAGAAGATAAACTGCAAGCACAATGAAATTCGTGAGACCACACGTGCTCATTTCAGAAGCATTTAGATCAGCCGAAGGCCAGCCTCACAAAAGCCTTTAGGCACCTTTTCCACTTGTTAATGTACCCTTAGTAGACATAAATACACACAAGTTTTCTTCATTTTAGTAAATAAAAAAAGTATTCTTCAGAAATGTTAAAACCATGCATTTTTGCCCAATATTGAGGGATAAATTGACAATGTCCCAAGAGCACTTTGAAGGTTATTTCTATAGATAATCCCTTTTCCAGTTATGAGTAGAAATAGACCAAGAAATTTAGTGCCTCTGCATAAAAGTAAGAGTAGATTCTGAGCAATGCACTATCACTTCAGGCAATTGTCTGAGGTGTATTTTATTTCGCTATATCTGTCTGTTCTCTTTTTATGCAATAAAATTGGAATGATAAAAAAAATGTTCCCGTGCCCTTAAACACGTAATAGCAACAACTCTTTGTTTTGAAGGAGAGATGATTGCATGGTTATAACAAAGAGAGCAAAAATCTATTCAGCTCATGCAATGGTATGATAAAGCCTGCTGTAGCTAGCTTAATGAACCTTGGACACAATCAATCCTCACTTAACAATAGTAGGTCTCAGATTTGAGTGTGTTAACAGGAGATGCAAAGTCAACAAGTTTAAATCTTTCCTGAAGCAGTGCTTTCAGGTTCATAAATACCTGGCGAATGGAGTTTTGTGGCTGTTGCTGCTGATTTCTTAGGGGATGAGACAGCTGGTCTGCTAGCATCCTGATCTTTTTGTACTTCTTTCTTCACACCTGTTTTAGGAAAAAAATCAAAGGTAAGATTATTATAATTTATTAATTATAAACCAGAAAGACATCTGGTTTATAATTCTGTTCGTAACTGTGCAGAAGTGTGTCACTAAGATACATACCAAAATGGCAAAATTTCACCAATACACATCCTGGGCTCTGCACAGTATGATGCTACACAGCACGTCTGGCTTGGATGCCAACCTGCCATGTCTGCAACCACAACGGTGTACACGTGGCTGAGCTGACATGCACGGCACCAAAGAAGGAAAAAACAAGGCCTTACACACTATCTTCCAGTCATCTGCACCATGACAAATGCCACTAAGGCACAAATACCTACACAGGTAACCCAGCCTATCTGTTCTGAATGCTGTGTTCTGTCTCTTTACCTTGCTGTGCAACCTCATTCTGGGCTGCAGGAGAAGTGGAATAGCACCATGTAAAGCTGACTGAAGTTACCTGCAAGTCTCTGCCCTGTCACCTTTTCCACAGGTAAGGAAGCTGCCTTTTCTGGAGACCAGCTTTCCGAAGATGAAGGAAAGAGAGAGGCTTGGGCCAGAAGTAGGCAGGACGTGTCAGAGCTGTGCTGGATGTGGCTGCCCAGACATGATAGTGGGTCTCTGCCTGTGCAGTAAGTCAGGCAGGGACAGAGGTGGGCAAGCACATTCAGGGCACAGACCTACAAGGCACTGGGCCAGTGTGGGATGAAAGAGGGCATAGAGTATTTCAGAGAGAGGAAACTCAGTGTCTACTATTATTCATCCCACCACTGGAGCTCTCTGGTTAGGGCCTCGGGATGGTCTGCCAGCTGTCAAAGCTCTGCAGTCAGAGACTGCTTCTTGTACCAGAGAGATATAACTTCCCCTGAAAGCCAGAGAGGCCACCCAAGCTCAGCTCCTCCTGCCCACCCACAGCTCCCATCAGAATAGCTGTGGGGACCATGCTGAGCGCAGTAACATGAGGTCCTGCCCTGCTTGTTTGACCACGGTGTGACACTCACAGAAATAGGATTTCAAGCAGAAAACATTCATCAAAGAAGTAAGGAGAAAGAGCAATAAAAAGCAAAATCCTGAGACAATAATGTATTTTCCTGTTTCCTTTCCTTTTTTTAACCATTAGTGTTTGTTGAGGGTTGCATTTTAGCCTGAAGAGCTGTGTCACAGCCCCTGGATACAAAGGAAAAACAGAGAGATTTAAGGCAAATGACTTGTTCTGGAGGGAAAATGAAGTTTGCCTTATTAACTTTCTCCTCTCTCATGAGTATGTTCACAGACATCTTATAGGAAAATGTCCTACAGAATCTGAAGTGTCTGAAGCAGGAAAACAAAAGTAGTGCCTAATGACTGGTAGTCCAAAAGCTAACACTATCTTCCATTTTGCTTAATGCAAATGTGACTTTTTCAACAGTGGAGAAAAATGATAGTTTTTTATGGGGATCATAATCTTCAGGGACACTTACTGGTTTACTGGTTTTCTGCTCCCTCCAAAGCCACACCTAGTCACAGTTGCAGTATTAGGTTTATTTCTGATGCCTCATTCACCCTTCCACTTCTGTCTGCATCAGGACTTGCATGCAGAGAGCTGCAGACGCAGCATTTGCCACGCACCAGAAGCTGAGCTGCATAATTTCTAGCCCCATCCCTCAGCATTTGCTTGCAGAGTGCTTCTGGAAAGAGCATATGCACCTGCATGTCCAGCTGTTTGTGGTTGGAAAGCACAGGGCGAGTTCTAAAACCCTCCTTGACTCTCCTCCAGTGTTCATAGGCAAATCACACCATCAGTTGTCAGGGGCTGGTAAAGACCGAATACTTCCTCATACCTATGCTTCTGTCCACCTCCATTTCCTCTGCTGTTCATTAGTACAGCATGTTGAGGCTATGATTCTCATTTGTGATTAATATCTTCCACAATGAAGTGACTGAAGATAGAAGTTGCCTGTGCCTGCCCCCTATTACACTGTACTTTACTACAGAGTAGGATATAAAATAAGTTTATGGTGCCTTTTCATTACTAAGGACCAACCTGAGATGGCAGCTGGGAGACAAAAACAGGGCTTGTTTTATAAGATGTAGTTTATATAGTTACAGATTCAAGCATTACTTTTTCATAGTAATAAGACTTTGGCTTTTCTGGGGCTTTCAAAATAAAAATATAATGCACAAATGGGCCATATACTGAGCTCCTCCATAAATTTTGCTATGCCAGATGCCAAACACAGGCAACGGTAGAGAAAAGTGTGAGCTTTCCTTATGCTTTCAGCAGCAAAGGGCACGTAAATAATTAACNAGAAACAATTCCCCTCGTTGGGGAACTGAACTGGTTGAAAGAAAGCAGAGCTAAGAATCCCATAATTTTGCAGAGGGCAAGGCAGGGTCTATGGAAAGCAGTGGGAGTTGTGCATGGGTGCTGGCCAGCAGGGGCAGCTGCATGGGAGACATTGGCTCCAGAAGGTGGGAGACCAGCAGAAATAAGGTGCAAATAGATGTCTGGGCAAGGAAAGATAATTAGGACTAATAGCAAGGAAGATTAGTGCCCTTGTTCAGTTTACAAGACCAGGAGAGCCCCTAAGGTCTGGTAGAGAGGCAGTGCAGCAAGCGGGCACGTGAGGAGGGGTTGTGCCGCAAGGGAAGAGCCTTACTGGGAAGGAGCCAGGGACAGGGACACATGGAGCTAGCAATTATTACACTTCTCCTTCATAAGTAGAAGGGCCCTGGTGGCCTCTCCGTGGCCCTCCTTAGAGGAGAGGAGATTTAGAAAGCACACAGCAGGCAAAAGGAAGGACGGTCTGCGGGAATAAACTGTTATCGTTTTGCTAAGCTCATCACCCACAGGGAAATTTTAGGGGAAGAGCCATCCCTGGCATCAGACCTCATATAAGAGCTTGATCTGAATTCTTTTCTAAAAATGGGGCTTGTTCTCGTCTGTTGAAACAACAGCTGTTAGCTGGTTAGGAGAGAAACATTCAGAAAACATGCTGATTTCCTGCAGGGAAAATAAATTTTTAGATTGCAAGCGTTTGGGCTCAGAATTTGTCACTTCACAGAAATATAGAATTTCAGGCTTAAAAAAATCTGAGGGAGAGCATTGGTGTAGTAATTAGCATAATATGCAGTACCACAGGGTATGGTTCAGCAGGAGGTTATATAGTTTGATCTTTTCTAGCTTGAAGTGCACTAGAAGTAACTCAAAGACTAAAATGCACATAAAAAGTCTGATGCTCCATGGTAACTCAAGAGAAAAGACAAACATTTTTCAGTTGTTATTACAGGCCCGAACAAATGTAAAACCTCAAATCATACTCTGTCATATATATTTTGAAATGTCAAAAGGTGTTCTGCGTGCAATCATGAAATAATAAAAAATACACAAAACTAAATTACGAATTAAGCACCGTAAGTGTCTATTTCCTGAACTTGCACACTGTTTTGATTTTCTTCTAAATTCGTCTTTTATAAAGTATATTATATCTGATCTGGAGCAAAATTTACTCCAAATTCTTAGTGTTATTGCCCACAGACTAGAAATATGGAATTCCGGTTAGCTCTGTGTTAAATGCCTGTACATTAGCTTTATTCCTGCTGGCTTCATAATCAGGGCTCTTGGCACTGAGCTTCCCAGCAAAAAGCTCCTGGCATAGCAGGAACCACCATTAACTTCCAGGCTTCTTGGAACAGTTTCCAAGGCTCTGCCAATGCCTACCACTGACAGAGCTCACGCAGTGAGAAGTTGTCTTTCTGGCAGCCAGTAATCAAAGCCATGAACTACTAATTTTTATGTGAATCTACATCCCATTTAAGGTTAGAAATCTCCCAACGTTTCCCCTCTTTAAAAAGCTATACTTGCATAAAGAAATGGGTATTTCAGGCCATAAGATAACAATGAGCATAGATACTTGTTTGTCTTTTCTACTAGTGTGCTTACAACACTTGCTTTTGAAAAAGGCCTCTAAACACACAGTTCTGTAATGGTATTTACATTTCCTAATTAACATACACAGCCTGCTCCAAATGAAATAGAAGGAGTAAATGCAAAATAACTGGAAACACAAGGCAAAACATTCCAGAAATCACCTAAAAAAATAGCAGATGAGCAAAGCCACTGCTCCATTCCCTCAGCAGAGCTGAATGCTAGCCTAGGAACCAGAGCAAAATACACCTTATCCAAGACATCCTCTCAAGCATTGCAGAATCAGCACTTGTATTTGCCTGTACCTTTTTGAGTCTTCAAAAGCCAGTACAGTGGGATAGGCTTCAATTTGCTTTCATACTTCAGACTGAAAGCACGCTAACAAATTGTACATCGAGTATTTATTCCAAAACAAATCCTAACATGCTGCAGACATCATTAACAACTCAATGGGACTGACTGCATTCAAATGGATCCCAGCTGTTCTCAGGAGTATTTTATTAGTTAACTAATGCAGTCTGCAAGTTTGAAAAAAAAAGACCCAAAGAAATGTCTTCAGTCACTCACAGAGACAGAGAGTCCCTTTGAGCTTCCTTCTGCCTTTCCCCCCGATATCCACGACTAGTCATGTCCTTGGTGAGTAATGACACATCCCTGCATGCATTCTTTGAGACAAAATGAGCAAAGATGGAAATATGATGGATTCTGTAGAATGAGAGCAGTCTAATTCTCTCTAGAGACTCTCTACTTCCTGTGATCTATGAGACACTGAAAGACTGAATAAATAAGTAGATGTGGAAGAAAGACTATGTATTTGTCAAAGTAGAAACTGCTAATGCTTTTGCTTTTCCCTTTGTGTTTGTTTCAAATTTAAAGTCAATCTGATAAGAAAAAAAGACAATGACTACTTCATTGTCTTGTCTGAAAGCAATTGCCTTGTTGTTGTATTAAAAAAGCAAAGTCTCTTTAGCTGGTGTTTGAAAAAATAAAGGAAAAAATAAACCTGATAGAACAAATCATTCTTTGGACAAATAGAAAATCTCAGGGTAATTCAGAACATTCAACATTAGTTGAAGAGTGAAAACAAGTACTCCTCTTTCTGCCATTTTGCATGGATCCTATGGCATTTCATTGTCTCTTCCTCACACAGCTGTGCTATGGCATGTTTTAGAGTGGTTCCCAGAAGAGAGGTAGGAAAACTTGCAGTTGAACGTCCCACTCTCACCTGCAAGGTAGTCCTGCAAATCCCTGTGTCCAGTGCAGGAACAGTATGAATGTAACCCACTGCACACTGCTTTTCAGCTTTGAAGGGAAAGGGTTTGCAAGGGAGAGCAAAGCAGCAGCAAAGCAGCAGCAGACTCTTCTCCCTTCATCCCTCCAAGAGTGCTGGTGCTCACTCTACACCCCTCAGCTGACCTCAGCTCATCCCTCTCCCTCCTGCTGACGTTGTGCTGTCTGGATTTTGCAGAATCTGATCAAAAAAACCACATTTTACACTATAAGATTGCTGGTGAGAGCTGAGATAACACTGGCCTTCTATTTTTCATCTTGACTGATTGCATTTAACAGCCTGTCCTGTTACATATGATTTACTGGTACTTGTAAAAGCACAGGAATTGACTGGGTGAGTTTTTCGAACAATGCTTTTGACTGTCTTTAATTTAGTGGACCAAGTAGAAACAAGCTGCTCAAATTAATTCCTTATTGCCACTGTCATTGCACTCAAATTAGGATATTTCTTACGGGTGATAACAGTCACTTGTCTGTGAGATAAACATTAAATAATAGGCAAATAGAAATAGGAATCCCATAACACGCACACCCCAAAATCTGTATCAGGGCACAGAAAATATAAAATCTCTCAGCTCTCTGATTTCATAGAAAGCTGGGTGGCAGGTTCAGCCTGGTGGACAGAACCGAGTCTCTGAGCGTCGCCTTCTGCAGATATTCCCCCATTTTAAGGGAAATTTAAACCCGAAAATTCATACATGTATGCTTCAAGTACTATACATTTTTATCAACATCTGTGGAAAGAGGAAGCTTGTATGAATTTCAGAGTTAGTTAACAGTTGCAAAGTTCCTGATGGAAGTCTGCTTTCACCTGTTGTTAAACAAAATATGAAGCAATACAGAAATGGTAAGTTTCAGCTACATTATCACTGTACTTCCCAAAGTAGCTAATATATTTAAGTGAAATTAAAAGGCCTCTCTTCTTCTAGTCAAGTATATACTTTCTTTTCCCTTTTCTACAAATGGGCAGACATGTAAGTATAAAAAGGGCTGTGCAATACACTGAAACCTAATTTTCATAACCAGTCAAAAGGCCTTCAGTTCATGCCTGCAAAACAATTTGCATGACAACGATCTTCCACTGCAATTGTCCAGCATTTTTTTTTGATCATCTGAAGCGCAGGATCATCTGCTGCACAGCAACAGCTAAAGGAGTTTATTTTCATTAATTAAATATTTTTTTATTCCCTGCAGTCCAATTTATTTCACAAGCACTTTTAGTGAAATATCAGGAGTATAATCTCTCTTGAGTAGTTGTGTCTTTTTTTTTTTTAAGTGAAAATTTACAGTTCGTGTGGTCTTCTCAAGTAAGATCCAATACATGAAAGCTTTCATGTGATTTTTGATTTTATTCATTAATATAAATCGATTTTATTCATTAATATAGGTAGATATTTTCATCTGTGAATTAATTTACTATTCATACACAGATAAAATTGTGTATGTCTCTGAAATACAATTGTAATTTTTACAGTACCTGATATTGCATTCTTTCAGAAATATTATTTATATTTAAATTGCTGCCATCCTCTTTGTGAAATACCGCCCTTCTTCCTTTCATAAAATACGCCGTGTCCAACACACATAGTGCCTGTGCTCCTCAGCTGTAACTGTGGAGTGCTCTAAGCACTTCAGTTTAGTAACTGCAATGTCTTGCACAGGAGGTTGGACAGATGCTAAATACATATGCAACATCAAGCCTATAGACATAATTGTCCAAAAGATATGTAAACAGAAAAGCTTACATTCCATAGGTGTCTCTATCACATTGGGATCTATACCCAGTGTTCATTTGCTGTTGCAAGAGCGACAAGATTAGAATTGCTAAAAAAACCTTGTCTTCATAATTTCTTTGGTTTATTTCAACCTTTGCTCCTATCAGGTACTTAGCATTGTGAGGAACCACGACAATGCTATAATTAAAGAAAAAGAAAAAAAGAAGTCATGAATTAGCCACAGATACATGCTGCTAACTAACTTGGCTCATAAAAAATTAAACCAGAGCATTGGACTGACATAGTTTCTTTTGTTTCTGTCTATTGTGTATAATAGCAACTTCCTACCCTTGTCAGCTGCTCCTGTTCAGGAACTGTGTCCAGCTGTTTGCATAACACAGACAGGTAACCCTACTTCCATGTTTAGCTTCCTTTTAGAATAAAACAGGCAAGTTTATGACATCATAATTGCTGAGTTGTCCCTTCGTCCTTATCTCAACTCATGAGACTTTTATTGTGTTTATCTCCCTCTGTCCGGTTGGTTTGGTGTCCAGCCAAGGTCAAACCACTACAACAGGTTAATCTATCTTGAAACCAGGTGACAAGAACTAGCAATTCATAAGGTCTTTGTCTCATAATTTGGACTGATTTTTCCTTCCCAGCGCCATTTGCAATGTGTTATCAAACCCAACATAACTTATAGAGAGATGAAACATTGTTGAGCAAGAGCCAGCCTGGATAAAATTATTTTTTTTGGAATCTCACCTAATCTAATCTGAACTTGATGGAACTGGTCATTTGAGACATAACTGAATCGAGCAGAAGGAGAGTTTAGGCAAGGAAACAATTTGGAAACAAGACTAGGGGTTTTTTTTGCTTTATTCACTTACCTCCTTCTGCCTCTCTGACTGAAAAAAGCAAAGACTGCTTAAACCTCGAGGCCAATATTCTCATCACTGCAGACATACCTAGCAATGAATTATCTGCTCAACGGAATGCTCCGGTCTCTAAAGCAACGCAATGTTTTCAAAAAGCTGCTTGGTGAGAACCAACAATATATACACTAAATCTCTGATATGTGTAGTTAGGGACAGTAAATGCCTTCAACTTCACACATAGCTCACAAAATGAGATTATAGCCGTGTTGTTGACTGTGTTTAAAAGAGGCTACGGTAAATGGAGTCCAAATCAGCACACTGGCAATGGGGCCAAGGATGGCATGAAAATTAATTAAAAGCAAGCAGTAAAACAGCATCACAACAAGACTTCTGCATTTCTTGGCTGAACACAGGTGGTGTTTTGAGTTTGGAGCACTTACCAGCGGGTGCCGTGGCAGTTTTTGGTGCTGGCAGTAAGCTCCTGCGTGGAGTCGCTGTGCTGCTCGATACCTGCGTCGTGCTCTTGCTGCTCCCCTTGGGAACATCTTTAGAAGGTGCAGACACCCTAGGGGCGGTCTGCTCTTCATTTCCGAAGCTGGAACCTGCAGGAGACCGGAATTGCATTAATTATAAGCCCATAAAAAATGTATGTGAACGGTGGCATACAGACCCGAACTTCTATCAGCAATTATAACCTACAATGACACGTTCTCACGGCAACTTGGGCTAAGTTACGTGGACTTTCTCAAATATAAACCTTTAGGTAGAAATAAAGAGTTCCCAACAACTTACTTAAATGCTAAGTCTTGGCAGCTGTTAGAGTCTGATTCCAACAGGAACTTAAGACCTCCTCTTGGTCTAGCTCTATAAAGATACGTGGGTACAACGCTCACAAAGAAACAAAGGAATTCCTAAATATCTGGGTGGACGAGTTGTTTATGGTTTTGTAGCTGCTACAGGAGCCACACCACACATTCTCTCTATCACTTGGAAGCTGCTGGTGTTTGAAATAAAGGGGAATACCAAGGCTCAGTGGTGCAAAGTTCCAAATTCTCCTGCTCAGGTGGGATTTCCCACAAAGAGTTCCTCAGATCACACTCAGACATTTGAATAATAAGATAAAAAGCAAAGGAAAAATTCTGCCTTAACTCTCACATCCACTTCAATCATGTTTTCATAACAAACATTAGGTTGCTAAGTTTTCCACCTTACATTGACTTCTTTCAAAACTTTTAATGGGTTTGGTTTCCTCCTGAAGTTGCCGTCTAGGGAATAATGACATCCTAGATTCCTTGTAGACATAAGGATAACAATATTTTCTTAACATTTGAGAAAGGCAAAGTTGGAGTGTTGTTTTTACCTATCTGCAAGGCCTAAGAGGAGCAAAAGATTACAGAACATCTGGACTTGGACATTTGCAAAAGAATGAACATTTTGTTTGAAAAAAATGAGTGGAGATAGCGGCAAGAAATACAAGGGATGTCAGAAAAGGACTATAATTTTTATTTCAATTGTTTTACAAAGATACAATATAATATTGGTTAGGTACTGCCTGCAGGAAAATGATAGCATTATCTGAATAATTAGCATGTCCAAGTCTCCAGTATTTTTAAGACATAGGCTCCTTGTGCAAGTAAAGGAGAGATTTCATTTTTGCCTTTTTACTGAAAATCTACAAGAGAAAAAAAAGTGGGCTGGAAAAGAAAATCCTCTTCTCTGATAAGGGAAGAATATACTTCTTGACTCTGAGAAAACAGCTTTAAGTTTTGCTGCGTCTTTGAGGCTGCTTGCATATAAATCTTAATTTAAAGTGTGTATCTGCAATATAAATGGACTTTTACAAACATATTTGACCTTTCTCAAGCCACATTAAAAATTCAAACAAAACAGTGTAGCGTTCCTCTGTGCAGGAACAGAAAGACTTTAAACATTTGTCACCTTAACACAGCTGTGCACATAACAACCCCTCAGTACATCACGTCGGTGTTGAATAGCCAAACTACATGGATTTTTCACCTGTGTACCAAACAGTTAAGTTTATGTGATGACAAAACACTGCTGACTTCTGTAAAGCCAGGACAGCAGACAATCCGGCCCAGCCTAGCCCCATCTCCTCTGCAGCTGTGCATGAGGACATCTCTTCTCGCAGGTGTCGGGGGATGCTGCAGCGTGAGTGTCCACCTCAGGCTGTCTGCCTTACACTCCTGAAGCTATTCCTGAAGTGGTCTCATGTATATGCTTACCCAGTCAGTTTGGGTAGCAGCTTGTAGAAATTATTTTTTTTTCCCTCAGCTATTTTTTTATAAGTTTCAGTTGCAGAAGCACTAACCTTGAAGAGTAAATTATTCTTATTATTTACAGAGAAATGCTGTTCAAGTGTTCTTTAATGGAAACCCTCTATTCTCAATCGCAAAATGTATTCTAAGGACAACATTTCAACTCTCAAATCTGACCAAATGGAAGCAATTCCCACACTGAAGTACAAGGTGCCCAGGGGAGTTACATAACCTCTTATTAAAAAACAAATTTAAAAGTTTTTCTAGGTATTGAAGTGCTACCAGCTACAAACACTTTTTTCTGTCTAAAACACAGCATAAGAGATCTCCTAATTTTTTAAATGAGCGAGAAAGCCGACAAACATGGCTACATAGGATCCTTGGATCAGAAATGCCAGTGCCTGGAGAGAACTGGCCACACACACCTTGTGCTGTGGCTGGACAAGCCCTTCCAATGAAAAAACGCAAAGAAAAAAAGCAATACAGCTTTTTATCTTTTATTAAGAAATGAACTCAGGGAGCTGAGCTGCGTTGCTGTATAGGGTGTCTTGAGGCCCCAGGGGCAGCCTGCAGCAGGGGGGCCGGGGCTGCACTGTATCAGGCACAGATGCTTCCCAAAATGGACCCAGTGCAGGGCACAGCCTGGCCTGTCAGCCAAGAGCGAATGGGTTTTAAAGAGGGCAAAACACTGCCCTACAGTGAGCAGTGAGGGAAAAAGCATGAGGCTGAGAGGGAGCAGGTGTTGCCTAAGGAGCCTGGAGAAGACCATGGGGGAGCAGGTATTCCCCTGCAGCTTGTGGAGAGGAATGTTGTGGTTCGATGCTGGTTAGGCGCCAAGCACACAAAATCTTATTTACTTCTGTTATAGTTGAGCAGAGAAGGGGAAATTAAACTCCATGGTGGAGCAGATATTCACACTACAGCCCACGGAGAACTCCACGCTGGCACAGGTGGATATGGCCCAAAGGAAGCTGCATCCATGGAGAGCCCTCACAGGAATAGGGCTCTGGAAGAAGCTGTGGTGCCTGACATGAGAACCATGCTGGAGCAGGTTTATCCTGAGGGACAGCAGCCTGGGGTAAAGACCCATGCTGGAGCAGGAAGAAGTGTGAGATGGAAGAAATGGCAGAGGAACTGTAATGAACTGACTGCCATCCCCATTCTCTTCCCACTGCACTGCTCAATGGGGAGATGGGATGGAGGAGGTAGTGGACTTGGGAAGGGAGAAATGAAGTTGAGACTGGAAAAAAGGGGTAGCAGAAAGCTATTTTAGTTTTCCGTTTTGTCTTTGTTTCACACCTTTCAACTGTATTTTAATTGTTAATATATTAAATTATTTTTTCCAAGCCAAGTTTGTTTTGCCTGTGACAGAAGTTGGTAAGTGATCTCCACGTCTTTATCTCTACCTGTGGTCTTATTCACCTCATTTTCTTTCCTGTCCTGTAGAGGAGGTGAGATGGTGAGATGGTGAAACAGCAGCAGGATGGGTGCCTGGCAGCCAGCCAAGGTCAACTCACCATAAAAGCAGTATCAATACACCCAGATTTCCTGAGATAAGGTCAATGTTTAACTTAAGAGACATTATCTCCCACTTTGCTCTTCACTCATAGATGGAGATCCGAAAGAGACAGTGGGATACAACAACACATGCATGTATAATATGCCCCAAAAACCAAATGTTTGCTGCTTCCATGGATATCACTAGGGCAGCATCTATTTCCCCAGGAGCAGACGTAAGTGAGTTTCACCTTGCTACACATAGTGCTGGATTCCAGAGTTCAGATAGCATTCACAGAAGAAATTAAATTAAAGATTAGGATAATGCATATTCCTCATGATCTAGGAGGAAAATTAAGGTTTTCACTTACTTCAAGGAATCAACTTCTAGGAAAATCAGAAAGATTATTCATCAGATGGTACCTGTGAGTCCATCATGAAATAATGCCTCCCACTATTATCTGCAGCACATGAATCAGTAGCATCTGCCCTTCCATGATATCACATCTTATTTTTCAGTAAAAGCCTGTACAGAAACACCAGATGTGCAGTGGGTGAACAGTTTCCAGGTGACCACATCCTTTGTTGTACTGTACCTCTTCCCTCCTGCTCCTCTACTTTGGCGTTCTGTCTAAACCAGGGGAGACTCTGCTTGCCTTTGAAGCACCTGGCGAGTCGTTTGGGGGCTGCTACATAAAAGGCCCTGTATTTTTGCAGACTCTGTGCTCTATGAGGAGCAGCACTGCTGACTTCGCAGTAGAGTGTTTAACAGGCTATTAACCATCTGCTGGGGCGAAAGGCCTTCAGCCTCACTTTTATCACCTCCTCACTGTGAGCCCCAAGGAATCCTACTCTTCCGCTTCTGAAAAAAAATACATAGAAAAGAAGAATATTCCTTTGAAGACTTGCTGTTACTTTGGAGAGTCCCAGCTGCAGCCACTCTTCCCTTGCACTTGTTTGCCAGTAGACATGGAGAAATTCAGTCTGGGAACATATTGTAAGGCTGTATGTTCAATGAAAACCGTAACCAAAATCCCACTGGCTCCTAGACGTCTTTGAACCACTCTCCCTCCATATCTGTCACCGTTCTTTTCACCATCGGGCCATGCCCTGAAGCAGCTCATTTCAGGGGCTCCTCACCCTCAGAAAAAGAAGCCTGTCTTGTATGTGTCACTAGGAGTTTGTGCCTCTTATAGGTGTTCTTTCTGTGAAATTATTTACAAATATTTATAAAAAAGGATGGAAGTATCATATGGTAATACAGATAACTGTAAAACTAGCAGGAACACGAATGGAGAGAATTCTACATTTGATGAGAAATAAATTAGTCCATGTTTTGTGGCAGATCTTGATCTGAGAGGAGACCACAATAGGAAGGGCTGTGTTCTGGAGCCCCACAGCTACAGATTTCCCTGTCTGCAACCAAAGGCAATAAAGTCTCCTTTTCTTGGAGAATTTGCATCCCTTCTAGAAAAGCAGCTTGTTTGACAATGCCTACGGGTCCGTGTCTTGCTGACAAACAAACTGCAGAGGAGTGTTACAGCACGAGTGCAGCTGTGTCTGCAGCTCCCTGTCCCATGGGCTGCTATGTGCAGCCTACGACACGGAGCCAGTTTCCAGCTCTTCACAGCAGGTCAAGCATTCCCTGTGCTGGCAGGAGGCTTGGAGCTGATAGCTCCTGCCGCAGCTGTAATCACACTCAAGGCACTGGGAGCATGCTGGCATTGTGCATGTTCACTGAAGGACAAACATTTACCCAGGGTTAGGAAGGCCTTTCCAGCATAAAGATCCTTGGACACTACTTGATGCCAAGTTAATGACAATGAAGTTACGTCCAGTTGTTGCATCAGTGATGCCACTTAGCAATTCTAAATCACTTCCCAGTCACAGAACTGAAGAAGCTTTAAAAAAGGAGTTGAGCCACTCTCCAAATTCACACAGCAAGGAAACAGCAGAGACAGAGAAGTGAGCAGGAAAACCTGATGATGAGTGAGGTTGCAAAGACATTTTTCACCTGCAAAACACTGGGATGTATTATTCCTCTGGGTTTTACTAGGTTTTACTGCACTTTTGTGCCCCAGTTTTCAAGCACAAGTACAAGCACAAAGTGAAATTTAAAATCGTTGCCCTGGGGAATGATCTGATAAGAAAAATACCTTAACTACTGGAAATAATCAGGTCATGTTTAAAACCAAAGCCTGCGAGACATGCTTTTCAATAACTTGGAACATTTGCCCATCCTTCAATTAATGCCCATTCTTTATTCCTGATTGTTACCTGTAAAGTCGTAAGTAAATGTTATAGAATCATTACGAGATACGCAACCTGTCAGCTGAGATTTTTATTTCACTGCTTTAAAGGTGGCTGTTTTGAAGTACAACATGGTATATTTCAATATGAGGTTTCACAGTGTAATTTTCAAGAGACTTAACTGAACATACAGCTCCATAGCACAAGCTGAAACAAAGCTATTGACCAAGGTATATTGTGATCATTAGCCCTGAGGGCTAACCATGTTATTAAGAAGTTATGATAGTAGATAAAACTACTAGCTGACTAATTGGGGGTTTTTGTCTTTCAGACAGCTAGTGCCTGCTATTTCCTAACAGGCCAAATGCACAAGAGATCAGAGACCAGCTCATGACAGGTTTCTTTTCCGTACAGAACAAGAAGATGCTCAAGAATTGATATCTGCACAAAGCTTAAGCCTATCTTACTTACCTCAAAGTATTTTTTCCCATTACATTTTTTTTGGCTCAGACAAATATGTCTGACCAATAATTCCCTGTAAAATATTTGTTTTAGAGGAGGTTTGTGCCTGACCACATGCCTTTATAAAAGCTGATTTTTCAGAAGTCTTTACATTCAAAAATGAAACTTGAATTTTGAATTCATGTTAATCATTCGAGTTAATAATTTCCACCAAATTAAGGAGCCAAATCTGCAGTGCCTGTCAGCATAGCTTTAGACAGCTTTGGGTCTCTGCACTGCCAGTGATTACCTCTGAGGCAGCCCCCTCACTGTTAGGGAGGGAGTTTGGTGCCGTCACTGAAAATTAATGACAGCTGTGATCAGCCATGGCTTTTGTACACTAACACATCTGTAAGAGATTGCTGTGTGTCCATCCTTCTCCCTGTGCCCTCCAGTCCTAAGGCCAAGCACCTTTCTCCTGTGTCACCTGCTGTCAGATGGTTTTTGGCCCCTGGATCTGGCTGTGCAGAAAGCTGCTGAGCACCTGAAGGGTGGGAACCCTGCAAGGTTGACCACCACTGGAAGAGCTGCAAAAGCAGCTCCGTGCAGATGCACTGGGAGGTTCTTCCTTCACCTCCAGCTGTCCTGAGACTGCTTCTGCAGTCAGAGGCTGTATCCTGCACTTGCAGCTGATCCACGCAAGCAAAAGACAGAGGTGGTTCTTCTGGCAGGACAGAGGGAAGCATCAACTCTTCAGGCTGTGCTTTCCTAACTCAGGTAGCAGTTGAGATGCCAGGGCAGCACTGGCAATCCCCGCAGGATACTCTTGCATACATGGCCTTTGTTTGAGGCTTGGTCCCTCAGATTGTATTTACACTGCTAAACAAAAGCTGACGAAGTACTGTGGGCTGGCTCATCCTGACACCACCCAGGCTGATCATAGCAGCTTTTCCTGAGAGGGCTGGAGCAGAGAAAACCACAGTCACAGTGTGAAGAAGAGGGTGAGGGATCAGGAGACTGGGCTTAGCCTGCCTTCCAGGCTTTCCCTTGCTCACCAGCACAGCTGGACTTGCAGCCAAGAAGCATCCACAGAGCTGGGCCATGTGTGCTCCATGTCACTGGCAAAGGAGGTCATTCAGCTTAGCCTCATCTACAACAAACTGGATTTTAAAAAGTGGACATGTTTCACCTCTGTCAAGTGGAATTGAATCTCCTTCCTTTACATGACTTACTGATTTTGATGACACTGAGTTTTTGAAATCTAGATTAATTTTTGTGGCACAAACCCATCTTCAGTGTCCTTCATACATAATAGATAGCAGAAATACAGCCTTCTGCTGATACACCTCCTTGTATCAATGCTAACTAATTCATTTCACATCACCAAATAAGATATATATTTTAGGATCTGGCTATATGCATTTCTTACTTGAGTGGAGCTATGTGCTGTTCCCTCCTGAAGTGTTACAAGCCTCATTGGGCAAGGTGAAAACTTCACCACCAAGTAAACTTTCTGTATCTGTTACTGGGAGTTGCAGACAGCCTGCTGACTGTGCCACACTTTGGAATCACATAACCCATTTTATTTGGGTTCTGGTGAAATGTTACACCTCTATCAGGATAGATGAGCATTTTATTACGTAATAAAGTTGCACCGTATGCTGGTGGTAGCTTTGCCTACCACTGGCAGATTGTATGGCTGCTTGGCTCTCTGAGAGCTTTTGCACAGCTGGCTAATTAAAAACCCATAGGACATTGAGCAAAGACACCACAGTATTTTGCTGATCAGTTGTAATGTTTGTCAGAAAGGATAATACAATGTTTTTGGAATCCTTCCAAAGATACCTGGGCTGCACAGACATTTTAAAATGGGCTTCAGACATCACTCTGTATCTGCCTTCTGAAAGGGGAATCTCCTGGCATTACTTGGGGCTGATTCATCAATGGTCATTCATGACCAAATCTTCCCTGCAAACCTTCCTCATTCAGTGAGGATCACAGTGACAAGAAACATCCCACGTCATGAATCCTCCACGGAAGTGTCTCTTGCAGTACTCAGAGGAGCTGAAGCAGTAGAATTATATACTGGGGAATGTTTGCTTCTCTAACTGAGAAGAGAGAAAGATACCTGCTATAAGCTTCTCCTAGACATGTGGATTAAGATTCCTGACAGATCAGATCTGAGTAACCTGATCTTGCTCTGTAGTTACTGAAGCCTATCAATTAATTGTAGCAAGGGCTGGTTCTTAAAACCTGAGATACACTTGAAGGCAGGCATGTACTCATGGTGTTTTGGAAGTTCTTCTTGCTGACACAAATTAAGAACATTTTACATATCAGTTAAACATTTAAATTCCTCTAAGGTTCATTTTGAGAGAGTAAATAAGTAGCTATATCCAAGAACCAGGTTTTCTGGGATCCTGTGTTCTGTAAATTTACTGAAACTAATTGTTATTGAAGGCTGAATTTGTAAGAAAAATGGTATTTGAACCCAGTGAGGGTAACTGAGGTGCTGTCTTCAGCGGAACAAAATTTTGACTTACGCTGAATATTTTAGGCAAAATGCTACTCTCAGTATGAGCAAAAAGCACGTGAAGTGAAGCAGGAGCACAGATTTACTTCAGGTATTGTTTGGCACAGCCATGTGCTGTCTTACAGAGGATTTGGATGAATACAGGTCCAAGGGCCACTTCTCCCCCTTGCTGCCCAGCAGGGTAGTCCTCCACACCACAACAGTTCCCAGGCACTGTAGAGCTCTCTAAGCAACACCAAGCACTGATGGCATTTTTGCCAATGACACATGTATGATCCAATGCCCGCAGCTGCCAGAATGATCCCTGGGATCACCAGAGGCTGGCCAAAAGTTAAAATAACCAGAAAGAAGATACAGGTAACATCAATTTTCTACTACGACTAAAGCACTAATAGCATGTGTCAGCCTCCTTAGGGGCAATTTTCCTGCACAGGAAGATTTTGATGTTCCTGGGTAGTCCTTCAGTCTCAGCACCCACACTTCCACCAGTTTTGTAGCATGACTTGTGCTCATGACCATCTGCTTTCATGGCACTGAGCCTGCTTCTGAGCCGGCACACCAATTCCAACAGGGCACAGGCACCCATGAAAGACAGGATTAGAAATGACATCTGCTCTGCAAGAGGTTCCTCCTGATAGCAAGAAGTGCCAAATTAGACCCACATGCCTTATTATAAGGAATGACATCTGTTGGCCCTCGTAGCATTTTATCATCAATAAATGCCTCTTCCCTGGAATTGCTGCTTTTAATGTGCTTGAACACTGGTTTGGAGTATTTTGACACCTAGAGGTATATGTAATCCTTGAGAAAAGTGTTAACAACACTCCAATAGCAATAATGAGTTTCCACCAGCTTTAGCAATCCATGCTGGGTGCCACAGCTCAGCAGACTAGGAGAGGTTAAGCAGTGCCCTAACAATCGTCAGTGCTTAAGGCCTGGTAGCATCCAGTCCTGCTCCTTCCCTGCCAAGCCCACAACAACGTGTGTGCTACGGTTTACATGGAATTATGCTAGATCAAAGAGCTTGTAAATGTGTCTGACTCTATGTGGCAAAACGATGACTTTAGAGCATGTGACATAGGCTAAGGAGGGGAGATGTCATACTGAAACCTCAAGGATGGAACAGCCTTAGAGAGTCTCCAGTTAGTCACTAATTAATTGCATCTTATGAGCTCAGGCACAGATCCTCAAAGCTGCTTAGGAACTCAACTCCTATTCCATTTCACATTCAAATTTAACTCACTGTGCTTATTCTTAATCACCATCTCAGCCCTGAAGGAGTTTCAAACCCACAGATGTCTCCATTTCAGAGTATGAAGGATGCAAGCAGCTGAGCAGAACCTCCCATGAATGCTGAACAGTGCTTCGGCTGGAGGAGAAACGTGGTGACAGGCACCAAAGCTGTGCTTTGTAAACAGGCAGGGGGTTTTCTAAGCTGTTCAGAGCAGCCATTTGCTGTGCTCACATCATGTTCATCCCCTTGGATAATATGCTACTCAAAAAAAACCAGGAGAACCTGCTTTTCCCAGTTAATTTTCACAAACTTCTGTGTAAGTAATGCACAATGTACAGTGCTGCTGTGGGCTGACTCCTGTCTGGATCTGTGTTTTGTGGCTATTTTGGATGTTATAAAGAAAAAAAAAATCTATAGCAAAATAAAAATCTGGAATTTTTTTTTGTGTAGTCCAGGGTTTCAAAAGTCAGGAAACATTTTTTCAGTGGAAAGTCTTATTTTTACACACATGCACTGGCTACATTGTATCTTTTAAGACCCCAAAAGTAAGTCTGACTTGTAGAATTCTTCTGATTAAATGTCCTCCTCACAAAACATCTTAACCTGTTCAACAAAACGAAGGCGTTTTTTAATAAATATTGTCAGTTATGAGGCAAAAACCACAAGGAGAGAGAAACACAAGCAAAACAGGCTTCTATTATAAATTGCATTTTCCATGAAGAGTAAGCATAACTTTTTAATGATGTGACTATTCAAATTTTTCATTATCTCACATTTACTAAAACCTGTGCCTTTAGTAGATGATTTTGGGGAAAATTCAATTATTTTACAATAAGCTAATCTTACAACTAGCAATACTAAATGCTGTGACCTAGTGATCCAGCTAAATAAGTTTTGCAAAGTGTTTTAGCTATGATAATATTTCTATGAACTGAAGTAATCTAAACCAGTTGACCCATAATATCTTGAAGGGAACAGATGTTTAATTGCATTTATCTTGCAAAATGAAAGCTCTTAAAAGTATATAAAATTAAAACTCCGATGAAAACCACGAAGGTTAAATAGAGGAAGTAGTTTCTTAAAAAATGTCAGTGCCTTTACAGAGCAAGTCATTTAACTTTTCAACTTGATAAAGTATCAAAACTTTTTTTCATTTGATCCTTTTACAGGTTTTTTTTCCCCTTCATACTTGAATGTACCTGACCGGCAGTAGCAGAATCAAACAGAGTGGCTTCTCTCCATTACAATAAATGCTACTGATAAATAAAATGTAAGACCATTTCACTGGAGCACGCACAAGTGATTTTCACAGGGTTTTAATGGCACAGCCAGAGCACCTAGCAGAGTAGTGTGGAATGCTCCCCAAGTCTTTCCAAAGGGAAGTACACACACAGTCTGTGCAACAAACAGGAGGAACTGGAACTCTGTGACCACTCTGAGATTTATGATGTGATGGAAATTACAGAAACCTGGTGGGAAAATTCTCAGGACTAGAAAACCACAGTGGATGGCTCCAAACTCTTTCAGAATGGTATAAAGGGAAGAAGAGGAAATGGAGTTGCGTTTTCTGTAAAAGAGAAAGGGAGCCATGGAGTACTGTCTCCAGCTCTGGTCCCCGAGTTCAAAAATAGAATGGACAAAATGGAGAAGCTTCACAGGAGGTCCATGAAAATGACCAAAGGGCTCTAGAATCTGCCCTAAGAGGAAAGACTGAAGGAGCTAGCTCTCAATCTGCTTTAGGAAGGAAGGCTCAGGGGAGACCCAATCACAGTATTCCAGTACTTGAAGGGCTCCTACAGAAAGACGGTACAAGCTGCACTGGGAGAGGTTTCATGGCAACATAAGGAGGAATTTTTTTACAATAAGAACCATCAGTCACTAGAACAACCTCTCCAGGGATGTGGTAGAGTCCCCATCACTAAAGCCTTTCAAGATGTGATTGGACAGGGTGCTAGGTAATCTCATCTAGACTCCCTTGTCCACAGAATGTTGGACCAGATGGTCTACAGACTTCCTTCCAACATGGACTATTCTGTGATTCTGTGAAAAGGGAATAATCAACAAAGACCCCCAAATTCCAGTGCCAGGATTAAAGTAAGGACTATACACCACTATTTGGCCAGACGGTTTAAATATAAATTATGGTATTATAATACCATTTATGCTCTAGATATATATGTCTTGCTGACATCTTGCAAATGTGAAGGATACCAGTCTGATTACTCAGAAAATCTGCTCTTCAGAGTGCAAACTCAGCCTGGGCAGCCAGGCATGAAATTCCCCGTCTGACTGCAGCACCCCAGTGGTCTTCCCACATGCTCTGACATCAGGGAGCCTTCTCTGAGTGGCTTTTGTGGGCAGGTGCTGTGTTATGCCATGTCAGCACATTACATCATGGTATCACTGAAATTAAACAAGTTATTTAAAAAGTAATGTATCTGTTCCTGGTCTTCTGCATCAGTGGGAAAGTTGCTGCCAGGCTGGACCTGTGGCTGCAACATCCATTTTGGCATGACACAATACTGTGTGGATTGCACCTGCCCTGGCTGGGATACCTGATAACACTGCTTTGTTGGACGAGATTGTGCCTCCAAATCCACTGCTTTTAAAAAGCAAGGTCCTGATGTTACAAAGAGGCATAATTACCTGTACTCTCACCATTGCTCTTTTTCTTAAACAGGACCTTTGAAGATAAATTCACTTGCCCATCTCTGGCATGTGAAAATGGAACTGCAGGATTAATGAGAGGTATCCTATTAACTTCACCTCCGTATGAATTGTTCTGTAGTTAAGACTCATAAGGGACTACTTAAATAAAAGCTTTTTAATCATAATATAAGGGTTATTGAGTAAAGTACAGTTTCTCATTTTGTACCATTTTAAATCCATGTATTTTTTCAAGACACCTGGACTTATTAACAGGATTGATAATGGATTTGTGTACATGGGGAGTGGGTAGGAATGCAAAGTATTTTAAACAGGCACAAAGTACAGTTAGGAGTATGATCTGTAGCATTTTATACCAACACAAATAATGTCCTTTTGTCTATCAGGCACATTTAATTACCTGTGCATGTATAGCACAAGTGCAGAAACATTAAACCAAAGTGTTGTCTCCTGGAAGATTGTAATTCAAGTGATTTCCATAGCACTTCAGTTTTAGGAAAAAGTCTCCAAAGCCCCATACTCTGGAGGAGGGTCAGGATAGCTCTTAGCCCTGCTGCCAAATGGCAAAGGCCTCAGGAAAGTCTAAGTAGCAGATCTGCCTTTGAGTTGTTTTGCTGGTTCTGCAGAGTTTCCTTCTCCTCCACAGTGGCAGAATCTGACAGGACCATCACATGCCCTTGGTGCTTCTCTTATATTCCTGAATCCTGAGGGCAGGTGGTAATGTAAAAATCTCGGTTTGCTATTAGTGTAAAAGAAACCTCTATTCTTTTTTTATTTTTTTAACCCTTTTCCAGTACTTATATGTGTCCCTGAGAGCATCGCCAAGATCTTCCTTTCAGAGAAATATCTTGTGGTTTTTTTGAAATGGCATGAGCAGTGATATCACACCACACTACTGTGATAACATGGAGGTTAAAGGTGCATTTGCTCTAAGAAGTGCTTAAAAAGCTCCTCCCTCTCTCAATTAAACATGAACATGTATCTCAGGCCACTTGAGTCCTAGTCCCTGACATTTAAACATGTGGGTGGTAGTACAGCTTTGGAGCACTGATACTGAAGACAAAGAAGGAGTCTCTTAGAGGAGACAGAACAGTTTTACTGTTCCACAGAAAGGCAAATTTTGATTAAAACAGCACATGTATTATTTGTAAACTCCTTAGGACTTGGGAGACAAGACATTGCACTAAGCCAAATTTCCAAAGTCCGATGGATGAAGGAGGGAGTGGAAGATACTGCTGAGGCTCTTTGAAGAAAGACTATTATTCTTTTCTACATCAAAATTAGAAAAGAGGGCAAGAACTCATGTAGAACAGCCCTGAGGAGAAAAACCTGGGGGTTCTGATAGACAAAAATTGTCTGAGAGCAAGAAACAGTACTAGCCCCACAAGACACACATGGAGAAAATATTTTATATTACAGACCATACCCCTCCTAAGTGAAGCACTGCCATTATTAGAAATTCAGATCCACTCCACCAGAACCCCAACCTCAAAAATAGTCATTGGCTTCTCAGTAGCTGGGAAAAAAGCAAACAGCTTCATCTTTTATGAGTGGTAACAAATTTTTCTTCTGGTTTTACATGGCACAGTTCAATGAACTTCTTTTGGAGATTGTTTTGGTTTTGTTTTCTTGTTTATACAATGAAAAGACAATGGAAAGCCTGAAAAACATATGGGCTTTTTTTGATTAATCAACACACCAGATATCACTGGTTTCTCTGGAAGGTTTTGATTTTGTTCAAATTCATAATAAAATTTTAACTGCTACACCCCAGACAGGGTTCTTATCCTTTTTGTAGTCTCTGAAATTTAGAAAAAAAAAAGTTTAACAAAGGGTTCCTGTGAGTTTGGAAATGTAACATATTTTGCTGAAAAACCTCTAAATTAGATAAATTGGGGGTGGTGCTGGTGGTTCTTCAACAGTATCTCACCTTCTTGTTCTTGTTAGCAGAATGCAGGGAGCTGCAAAAAAACAAAAATCTCTTTGTGCTTTGGCCGATCTGGAAGACCATCCCCATTTAACTTCTGCCCATCTACTTATTTTTTCAACAGTCTGCTCTGTGGATAGCAGGACTAATGTAATCTGGTCTCCTCTGGATTTGATTTTTGCAGTGTGCCTTATTCATCTCCACTGCACTGATGATGGCAGCACACCTGAGTGCCAGTTATTCCCAGAACAACGCTCCCAGCTCCCCGTCAGATAAAGCGTGAGCCCCTCCCTATAGATCCTCCTTGTGTCTGCAGCTTCAGTGTTTCCCTCCTGAAAAGGCCTCACAAATGACACAGAGAACCCTCACTGCCCTGCCAAAGCCTCTAACTGCTGTTCAGGCTCTGGTGTTGCGGCAGGTTTTGTTCCAGAAGGCCAGACATGCCCTGCACCACTGAGACCACAAGATAGGAATTTTCTTAGTGGAAAGCACTAATTCGGATCTTTAGTCTTTAGCAAGCTGATAATTCTATGAAGCCTGTGGAATCTGGAGTGGCTCCTTCCCTCAGAGCAGTTCAAAACGTAGGAGACGTGGAGAATTAATACAGGACTAATCCCACTGAATTATACAGATTTTGTTTACTTGGGAAATCATGAAAAAAATAAATTGAGAGAGAAACTCCAAACATTTGAGTCTTTATGTTCACATTTAAAAGTGAAACATCACCTGGAACAACAAGGATGGCTTTCGGGACCCAAGGGAAGGAGGAAAAGCTCTTCCTTGTGTCTTTCAAAATGACTGCACTGGAAAGGAGGCATGGATCTAGGCTTTCCAAGTGGTAAGCTGTGGGAATCCTCTCTAATGCTATACAGACACGCCAATTTAAGCAGGAGTACAGTCCTAAATTAGGAGGCTTGACAATAAATTCAGCTGTCATACATTGGCTACTAAAAGAACTATTTTTAAGAAAAACATTATTAACTTAAATGCTACATGATTGCTTCAAAAGCTATGACTCTGAGTGGATTAGTGAAGTGAGAGTGCTTTCAGGCTATGCTTAATACATGTCTTATTAATTTAAAGCCTTATGATTGCCTTCAATATGATTATGACCCAAAGTCAACCCTCCATTGTATCTGTCAAAGTTGTTGTAAGACTCTTTATGTGGTGGAACAATCACTTCTGAAAGCCTGACTATTTTTCAGAAGGTAAATACAAGTCTCTCAGCTGGATTACTTGAGCCTCAAGGCCTGGACTCCCTAGGGGCTCCCTTCACAAAACTGGGACCACCCAGCATCCCACATTGCAAACAAACATACATTTGCATACAAGGAACTTGTTCAGGGTTACAATTTCCATTTGCTCCCCAGAAGCAGAAGAAAGTCTAGTAAGGGATGAGGAAGATCTGCTGACAGGTTCCCCTCCCTGGGCCTTTCCAAAGCGCCAAGTGGATGGAGAGCAGCTGGGTCCCTTGGTATTGGGAAATCACCATTGGGTTTACAACGGACAAGCCAATACCCCTGTAGGTAGACACCTACAGCACACAGTGTTTCTGGGCTGCCCAGGGGGTAGATAACCCCATAAGGACCCTTGTCAGCTGGCAAGGGTTACAGCCACAAGCTGGTTACCATGGGGTGCAATGTGGCCATGGCTTAGCCAAGCAGCGACACAGGCAGAGACTCCCTGCTTCACAGTCACTGTCCTTCCCACCACCCAGATCAGTTAAGACAGTATGTCACCTATTAATTATATGAATAAGTACTACCAGACTATATTTAATACAAACTCGGCATCTGACAACTGCTACTAACCTTCAAGATGAAAGTTCTTTATTTATTGCTTCCTTTTATGTAAACATATAGACTGCTTACACTTCAAGTGGTTTTGCAAGTACATTAGTCTATATAAGCTCTTTTATGTACCTAGAAAGGGCCTCCCTAGCAGGGCTTGAAAATAGTTCAGGTTGCCTCTAAACAATTCAGAGGCACAGCATGAAACAGAGATAGAAAAGAGTCACAATTACAGAGATATCTGATATCTATCAACAACTATGACAACAACAATTCTTTGGAAACTGTGTGTAGGTGTATCTATGTCATACTTTTAAATAGGAGCACTCAAAGGTAGCAAACACCTCAGTAAGAAAGAAAGCCGAGCTGTGAGAGCACTTGGGTTTGTACAGCCCTCAGCACAATGAGGCTGAAACTGGTTGTGCTTCTTTTTCACCCGTGCAGTATGGGTGCAGAGCAACAATAGATAATTGAATCTCTTTGGAAAATCAAGCCCCGGTTTGGGGGAGGTCACGTAAGAACAAAACATCAGTGCTATTGGCAGAGAACACACCCAGTTAACCCAGTTTTCCATTTTCACTGCTGATCAGAGGCTGAGAAAAAGAGAACACAGAAACGGAGCAAAAGAGACTGAACCTCCTCCCCTCCCACGTCTTTTCCAGCCTCAAAAGTGCTTTCTGTGCGCAAGAAACCCTCTCTGGCTTTCACTTCTACGGGCTTATCCAGTCTTTGCTTGTGCCCACAGAACCTTTTAGCACTCACCACAGCAGTGCCACAATTTAGTCCCTCCTTTTTTTGCTCTGTACCCATATTTTTGCATTTCTGAACATCTTGCATTTTCAGTGTACAATCAGCATGCCTCTGATGAGGCAAACACAGGCAATTGTGTCCAACAGAATACGCTGAAAATGGAGGCAGGCTGGCACCTGCACAAGCCCATCCAGGCAGCTCGGCTGCATGAGGACCGTGGTGCTGCTCCGCCTCCCACCCTGCCCACTGCTGCCCAGCCCCGGAGCTCACCCTTCCCTAGCCCCGCTGCCTCCCCACCTTCCTACTGCCCACCTTTCAGCAGGGGATGTGTTTTCCTGACAATGAAATCAGCAGAAATGTCTCAATTTGGAGCATGTGCTGGTGCTGGTTCCCCAGAAAGTGAAAAGCCCCCTTTAGAAAACAAATCACTGAGGAATATCCCAAAGGAGTAGCTAAATGGCATCCAGGCATTTCCTAAGATCTCTGCCAAAGTGTACAGTCAGTTCACACATCATGCAGAGGTATTTGATTTATACAGTCAGCCTCTACTTACATTTGGGTCCCCATGCACTCTTTCTTCTCTGAGAAAGATGGTTGGCTCCCAGGCAGTTGGAGCAAGTCCAACATAAAGACCAAGCATTAATGACCAGGAAAGCCTTTTGATAGAGAGAGGGTGGGTGGTCTCCCCTGGCTTTCTTCTATCCTTTCTCGTCTTCATCTCACTTGGTGTGAAGGCATATGTGTGTCGTGGAGGGGTGCTGAGTGTATGGGATGAGTCATTTGCTTTCCTCACTGAGCCCTGTTACATACAGACTTCAGTCACGGAGAAGAAAAACAGACCTTTGCATTGGAAATGGCCTGAGAACCAACCAGCCTAAGCAAAACCACACAAATCATCTGGATACACAGGTCCCAGTTGTGGACAAATGTATTTCTTGAGGTCTTGAGTTCCTTATTGACTCATGCACATCGATGCTCATCAGGAATTAACTCCGGGAGTTTTATTGCAAGCCTTTGCCTCGGAAAAAAAAAATGTTTGTAGAGGCAGCTGAATTCAGGCTCAGGCTCATGTTCCTTTGAATACATTTTGCCATCGATTTTCCCTTTCCTAGGCACAGAGAGCTTTTGCAAGCCGCGGGTGCCCGGGCGGACCCGGGGAGCCCCACCGCGATTTACGGCGGCGGCCAGGAGAGGGCAGAGCCGATCCTGACAGCCCAGCCCGAGCCAAACCCGCTGCACATCCTCCGGGATCGCTGCTTCCCACACGCCGCACCGAGCACAAGGGAAGGCTTGACATCTTAGTTTACCTGAGGTGGAGGAACAAACAAAGGACTACTTGTTTTCCCGCTGGGTACTGAAATCCTGGTTTTACTACTCTCTACTGCCTGTGTATTTGCAATTTTGTCAAATTAATTATTCATAACATTGGGAAAATATTTAGATGAAAATTCAGTCTGCTTACCTAGGTAATGGAATAAGAAAATGACAAACAGGGCAAAAACGCTAGAGGATAAACTGTTTTCAGTGAAAAGGAATCCAGCATTCGAGGGAGCGGGAGAGGGAGAGTTCTACAAATACATTGAAAATTGTTCTTTAGTTACAAGGTACACTGTAAATTCATAATTTTGGAAAGAAAACAGGAGTCATCCATTGGACTGATATCAGCTGCCAGATATGAACAATGGAGTTAAAAGAAAGTTGTTTATCTGGAAATAAACCAAAACACATTCATCTGTTCAATCTCTCTGATCCAGTGATCCAGGAGATAATCAGCCAGACTGTGCTGGTTTTGGCTGGGGTAAAGTTAGTTTTCTTCATAATAGCTCATGTGGGGCTATGTTTCGGATTTATGCTGGAAATGGTGTTGATAACACAGGGATGCTTCAGTTGTTGCTGAGCAGCGCTTACACAGCATCAAGGCTTTTTCTGCTTCTTGCATTGCCCTGCCCGACAGGGTGCTGGGGGTGCACAAAGAGTTGGGAGGGGACATAGCCAGGACAGGTGACACCGACTGACCAAGGGGACATGCCAGACCACGTGACATCATGCTCAGTATTTAAAGCCTCTGAAGGAGGAAGAGGGAGAGACTGGAGAGATTAACTTCTTAAGTCACTATTACGTGCAATGGGACCCTGCTCTCCTGAGGATGGCTGAACACTTGCCTGCCGATGGGAAGTGGTCAATTAATTCCTTGTTTGGCTTTGTTTGCTTGTGTGGCTTTTTCTTTCCCTATTAAACTGTCTTCATCTCAACCTCTAAGTTTTCTCACTTTTACCTTTCTGATTCTCTCCCCCATCCTGCCCGTGGGAGTGAGTGAGCAGCTGCAAGGGGCTTAGTTTCTGACTAGGGTTCAACCATGACACTGTGGCAGCTTTGCTCATTTACTCAGAGCTACTTCTCTATATTCCAGCATGAAATGGTCCTGAAAGAACAGAGACCATGGCCCAGTGCAGCACACTGCAGTGAAGGAAAAAAGCATGTTGCCACGGGTCAGTGACTGGCTTTTATTTTTGGAAATCAATACTGTCAAAAAGCTGCATGTTTCATTCCACTGCTGCACAATCATCAAAGCCTCAGACTAGAACAACAACATGTGTAGCGACACCATAAAACACAAATGTGACCTCTAATGTAGTTTGTGGGAAGGGCAGCAGTGCTCGGAGGGAGGTTCTGATGAGGATGCTGGACTTTCTTGCCCCACACATCTGTAACTGCTTCAGTTCTGCCCTTGTCCCTGCACAGGTCAGTTGCCAGATGACATTTCCCTTCACTTGTCCCTCATCTCAGGAGGATCTGAGTAAAATTCATAACTACCTGAAAGGACGATGTAGTGAGGTAGGGTCAGTCACTTCTGACATGTCTCAAGCGAAAGGATGAGAGGAAGTTACCTCAAATTGTGCCAGGGGAGCTTCAGATTAGGAATTAGGAAAAATGTTACACTGAAAGAGTAGTTAGGCATTGGAATAAGTTACTCGGGAGGCTGATGGAGTCACCACCTCTGGAATTGTTCAAGAAGCATTTGATGTGGCACTTGGGGATATGTTTAAGGGGTGATGATGCTGGGTTGATGGTTGGACTAGATGATCTTCAAGGTCTCTTCCAGCCTTGATGATGTTGTGATTCCATGAAAACGCACAAAGACCTTTGCTGTTAACATCATATTACATCTAAAGGGAGCATATCCCTATGATCCTGGAAACAGCAGAGAGAAGAAGAAAAGGAGACAAAAGAGGTGACCTCCACTGATTTCCCCATTTTCAGCTCTTCCTGAACTAATGACAAAATGCTGGAATAAAAAACGTGCCCAGAGAGGAGCCAAGAGTCAGAAGACACATTCAAGATTTTGGTAATGCCATGATGGGACTCCATACTAAGGCATAAGTGACTAGCTGTAAATATGACCCAAACTATTAGGATCAACTATTTTAAACATTGCAAGTCATGATATAAAGGGTGTTTGGGGGATGGTGGTTGGCTCCCAGCCCAGTAGGAGAGACCTCTAACCCCAAATTCAGCTTCTTCACCATCACTTTGCCACATAGAAAAATGCATTTTGGCAACTCCACCATGTCCTTCTCTGGGGATGAGGGAGGCAGTAGAAGATTGCTTCCTGGTTCTATACACCAGAAAAATGAAGTTTAACAAAAGGGAAACACAAACAAGGGCAAAACAAAGCACCAGAGCACCAAGCCTCATCTCATACTAGTTTGCAGAATCAAGATTTGAGTAAGGATTACAAAATTCACACATATTTGATACTGATAAATCCAACTGTAGTCATCTGGAGCACATGTGCACCAAAGAGCAGAAGATTAGCCAACTGTGTTTATGATCAGGTATCTCTAAACCTGCTAACAGAAAGGTACCACTCACTCACACCTCGTAACAGTTTATGGTCTTTTGTGGCATTGGACATTCATGTCCAATCTGAATTAGCAAAAAGTTACGAAATCAGGGTCCTGAAATGAAATACTCTGAAACCCAGGAACCAGTGGGGGGACCAAAGCACAGATCAGAGGAAAGACAAACTTGAATTCAGTTTTCACATTTGCCACTGACACTTTTGTGACCACGATGAATTCAGCAAAAATGTTTCCCTAAAAGATTGACTACCTGAATTTGAACGAGTGACTCCACAATCTCTTTGTGGTCAGCAGAAGAGACATCTGCAAAGCCTCTCTTCTAGGAAGACCTGAGTTACTTTCAAGAGGTGCTGCTCCTCTTTGCTGATTAGAAAAGAAGTCTATGGTGAGTACTGCAGACTGAGGCAGTCTAACTTTGAGGTATCTAATTAGGACGGATAAATCTCAAACCTAATCTGCTGGGGCCTTTAATATCTCATTTGCAAAATAATACAATGGACAATAATAATAAAAACAATGATAATGATGCTATTAATGCAGAGATGACAAAACTTAGCTATCTATTCATCTGTAAAATACCATTTGATCCAGCAATGCATGAAGTATTGTAATACTCTATTTCATTGCTTTGCTAAGCAACAAAGAACCTAGAAGGCAGCCAAATGCCAATAAAACAGAATAAATTTGTGCTGCTGATACCACTGTTTGAAGCTGAGCTGACTAACACTAAGTACCATTTACCATCAGAAGGCCCTCCTCCAGCTCAGGACATGCTTAGGGCTTTAGCACATGCTTAGATAGAAATGCCCAGATGAGTTAATGGTTTAAATGGGACAATTAAGTGTTGCCTTACGTGCTCTGATGCATCATAACCTGAGACTGGACCTTGAAATGACTACACTTCCGAGAGAGTATAGGATCTGTTGCAGTTGGTCAGACTGGTGCTCCATCTGGGTTTGTATGCAACTATAATAATGCAACTGTAATAAGTGCATTTCAGGGTGAAAAAAATCAGGACAATTGTGCTGTGACAGTATAAAGAGAAACCACCTATTTTGGATGATTTTTGACTTAGCATTGTAGATTTATTAACTTCTATTCATACATGTGTACTACAGAGTCAGAGAAAATGTCACATCTTCAGAGGATATCAACATATCGTAACTTGATGTAAGATATTTACAGGAATTTACTCTCTGTTAAAATAAAGATCTTTGATCACTTATTCTGTCTGACAAAACAAGGTCTGCTTGTTCCATGTCAGAAAGCTTCTGAAGCAGAAGTTTTATCAAGACTTCTAAGTCCCTGATGTTATCAAATGCAATTCGCAAGAGTTGAGCTTTACCCTAAGGAGACACTCTTCCCTAAATCTTAGATATTTCATGGATTAATTCTTTTAAAGCATGAAGCCATTAGGTGAAATCACAGCAAGCAATTTCATCTAACAAGTCTGTTCTCTTAACTATAAATATTTAATAACGCAAATGAAGCTGTGAAAGAAGCTATGAATCGAAAACTATGAAAGTAGGCACTATGTACAGAACAGGCCTCTTGTGACTGACCAGTCTGACTGGTTTCTCAGCTGGGAGGTATGTAATTGTTGACCAACAGCACCAGACATTCTTTAGAACAAAAATGGGTAGAATGGAATGACCAGCCACTTATCTCCATGTTTTGGTATAGCACAAATTACTTTCCACCCATGAGGAAGATACATTGTGTGATTAGATAAAAGAGATTAAACTAAATTAATTGGATGTTATGGGATTAAAAAGTAAACAAAAAAGCATGCATTTGTAATCATCTGATTGACTGAGGGGATCTAGTCTTTGAAAGATAAAATAAGCAATTTTCCCTCTTATAGTGGTCTCAATGAATATGTATTTTCTGCTCCCAAACCAAGAAATGCGTAAAATTAGTGTTAATAAAAAATAAAGCAGCTTATCAGAAGAAAGCTTCTATATGTAAGGTGAAACTACAGCTATCAGAACTGTGATTGCAGTTACAACAGATGCTATTTCATGAGCAAAGGAGAGGATGACTGGGATTTTTCTGCATCTCTATTTCTGCAATGATGGAGTAAAGCACAACATTTTCTCACAGCTGGGATATTTATTAAGAGCCCTGTTCCACGCAGATCCTCTGGTGCCTAACAGTATGTGAGCTCATACTTTTCCCTCTCTCTCTGTCCAAACACTTACAGGGTAGCTCTCCCTCTACACAGATGTTTACTTTCAGGGAATTTGCAGGGATTTAAAAGTTCTTAACCCCCGGCCAAATTCGGAGTTCAAAGGAACTGCAAGAACTGCTGACACACGTAACTGCCTGAGACGCATTTCCATAGGAAGCCAGGCCAAGGGGAATGCATGTGGCCTCAGGTATTCCTTCTGCCCTCAGCACCCCTGCCATCTCAGGTGGCTGTGCCCTTCCTACCCACAGAAGCGGTACCTGTCTCCTCTCTCTCGCTGCATGGAGAACTTACACAAATGAGAAAGACACCAAACCATCACATACACAGAAAGAACTATGGAATTAACTATGAACAAAGATACTGTCAGCGAGCCACAAAACCTGAGCCAACAACTAAAAAGTTTGCTTTATACTTCATTGAGGGTGACATACTCTAATAAACTGTATTATTTTTACTAGAAGTAATTCAAGGTCATCCAAGCTCTATGTACTCGTGATTAAACAATGATTAAGAATATGATATTAAAAATATAAATTGCTGGAAGGTCCAGGACACCTGGTATGACCCTTTGTGTTTGTTTGAGGGCATAGGCTTATGCTTATATTGTACAAAATGTAATGCGCAAGTTGCTAATGTTGCAGTGAGGATGTGACACGGGAAAGAATATTTCAGGTCACTGTATGCTGAACTCATGAATTGTAAAACATTTTCTGAAGCACAGGAACCTAAACAAAGCTTTAAAAACTTACAGTGAAAGGCATACAGTCTGTGAAAAGAAAAAAAAGATTCATTTAATAAACTGGGTCATTTAGTAAACAGAATAAAGTTTCCATAAGGGAAGCATTCTTCGCGAAGTGATAATATTAATGATGGTATTCTCACTAGCATGAATCTCAGGCTGCATGTTTTAAATTTAACCAAAAAATCATTAACCTCTCTGTTTTCAGCAAAAAAGGCTTCTCGTTAGAAAACTGCAAGTGGAGTGTGGATCATTTTAAAATAAGGACCATTCAAAGACAATATGCAAACCATGATCTGAAAAGAACTACTATATCAGGAAACCTAATTCGATTTAAAAGGTTAGTTGGGGCAAATGATTGATTTTCACTTTTCATGCAATCAGAAATCAATTGTTGTGAAAAAATTGCCATCATATGCTTTTGTGAACTAGAATTGAGGAAAGTAGAGACTGTTCCAAAATTGCAGCTAAATATAAGACCTTAAAATGCCTCTGATGAAGGCTGAGCTTGACAACTCAACACAAAACTCAGAAAGTCCAGCCTGATAAGCGATAGAAGTCCATGTCATGCAGTTTAAAAACCTAAAGATGACAATGACAAACAGAAGAAAAATGAACACGGGATGCTGCTTTGCAGTTCAGTTCTGTGGCCTTTAACACACCATTTTTCTTAAACCTAATTCGCTGAGCAAATGTTTAAGACCAGAAGGGACCTCTGGCCCATCTAATTTGAGCCCAGCCATTTTAGAGATCTTATATATGCCACCCAGACACCTTAATACTGAGCCCCATTACCTGAGGCAGGCACCCACATTTCTTCATTCAGCTGAAGGACTGCTTGCCATAACTGGAGAGCAGGAAACACCACGGTGCCATCAAATGTCTGCAGCCATGGCAAGGAGCTGCAGTCTGCCTCTAGTTCCCAGGGGCTTTTCCAATTGGATCTCAAGGAAAATCCTCACATTTAATTATCACTTGGACCTGGGGGACTGATCAGTCACCTATAGCAGGACTGCTGTGCCACTTCAGGCCACCATCCATGGTAAATTAAGCTGCACTGACACCTTTAACACTTCAGAGGGAGGAGGTCTGAGTATGTGCCTGGAGAGCAAGCACACAGCCAGCTGTGTGGTGAAGGCAGTGATAGCTGGCAGGGTGCATAGGGGAATCCTTACAGACTGCTTGACTGCTGCAGGTGTTGAGCTAAACCCTTGTGTCTCATGGGCCTATTGCAGGGTAGGGTTAATTGGGGCTTAATTAGTTAATTAACAAATTATTGGAACTCCCTTTGACCTATGAATGCCTTCCTATACCTCCAGTATCATTTCCTCCTTCATCTTCTCACAGCCCCCTTGGCCTAGCTGGTACAACTCTGTTTCTTCTTCACACTCAGGTGGATATGCCTCATGCTTGCCCATGGTCCTGCCACAATCTGCTGACTCAGAAGCATTTAACTCCCTCATTGTCCTTTCCAGAAGTAGCAAAAATTACACCTATGAAAAGCCAGGGTATTAAATCCTATGCTAGAAAATTCAACACCAACTTCTGCAGAAACAGGTGTTCACTCTGGCACAGCATTTGGGTCCTTATGGACATAGTTACATGTGGTTTTTATTTGTATACATTAGCTTAGCTTGATATCTATTTTATCTTTACCAAATATTTTACTGCCTTCGCTTTCCTCCATTGCCCCAAACAATTCTCAGAGCTAAGACTTCCATTGTTACCAGTCTTCCTCTTCTGGCACGTGCAGTACCTAATTCATCTGTCGGTTTGAATAATTTACACGTCTGTGCAGCCAGGACCTAAGAGCGAGGTGTTTATGTGAGGTCATAGGCAGGAAAGTAGATGAGACATTCTCTTTCATCCAGCTACCTTTGTGTCTTGTGACTTGCTGCCATGACTCTTTCACTCTTGTTTGATTTCTTAAATTGTGTTCAAGGTTCAGAGCAGCGACAATCTTTCCAGAGCAGGGAATCGGGAGCTCAGATGCCTCGAAACACCATAAATGTCTGTGTAGACATCATCAATATTTAGCAACCTAAAACCTCAGAACAAGCAGGTTTCTGACAAAAGCTACTGTTGTGACAACGGAGAAACAAAGGAAGCAAATCTTCCCGGGAGTTTCTGCCAGCCCTCCTGAACCCAGCACCTGTTCATTGCCTGCCACAGCACCTCAGCATCATTCAAACAGCAGGAGGGGAACACAAAACTAGCATCCATTTATTTTTCAAGGAAGCTGGAAAGCTCATAGCAAATTCAAGGTAAGAGCAAGACTTCCAAAAGGGTCTTAGGATACAATCTCATCTCGGTCACCATCTGGCAGTGTTATCTTGTACCGACCCAGCCCCACAGTTCCCTCACAGCCCAGTAGGCTGTGGGGCTGTATATGCATGTGAGCTGGTGAATCCAACACATTCCTGCAAAAAACGGTGCAACAGTTGCTTAGACAAGCACCTCTAAAATCCCATTCTGTCTCCTGAACCCTGAGGTTGCAGTGTAAGGTTGCAGGCTTAAATGCAGCCACTTTTTCCAACACCTGGTATGTCTTGCTGAAGCAGCAGGTGCCGAAGTAAGGAGGGCAGCCGAGGGCCCCGCCACAACGCCCAGTGCCGTGGTGGTCCAAGGGCACCAGCACTGCTGCACTGACGCACAGGCTGCCCCGTGCTGCAAGCCCTTGCAGGCATCTGCTTCTTGCAGGGGTGTTTGAGCTCCACAGCTGCTTACAGGGAACAGGGAGAGTGGCTATGGAAGAATCTACATCTCCTCTGCAGGGCAGCATGCTGCCAGCTGCTCAAGCTGGACTTTCAGCATTTCCCTGTCTGTTCCCCCTCCTGTCCTTCTGAGTACACCCCAGGCAGCCACCTCTGTGACAGCACTGCCTGTCCCGCTGCTGCTGCCCATGACACTAGTGGCGTGCTTCCCTTGGCCCCTCTGAGCACTTGGCTGTGATTCCCTTGCTCACAGTGAGCAGTGCCAGTGGAGTCAATGGATGGGTAAGCGCGGAGAGCAGCGCCGGGAGGGAACCATGAACAAATCCCTAGTTTGCTGTAGATTCTGTCAAAATGAGATTGCTGCTCTGCGCTTGTCAATATGTTAATAGGCTGGATAGACCTTTGCAGTAGAATAACGCTTCTCCAGAAAGTGATTAAACCTTCAGACACTGCACTGGGTTCACACCAGCACTGTACTCCTCAGTGTGCCTGTTACACATGTTTGTAATTAAAGCATGGGTGTTATTAGGAAGGTGGTCTGTCTCTGAAAAAGAATCATATGAAGAGACAGTAAAGAATATGCAGAAAAATAAGTATGTTTATGAATGAGCTGAGTCTTTGGAATTAAATGAGGCTCAAGTAATAATCCTTCATCAAGTCAGGCACCTGTTCAATAAGCACAGGGAAGGTGTACAGTCCCCAAGTAAGGTGTATGCCTCTTAAGGATGTAATATCAAAAATTTGACTGCACTCTAATCCTAAAATTATAAGACAATGAGCCATCTTCTGCCTGGGAAAATAGTCTAAGCCTTAGAATGTGTGTTTTCTGTTCAATTAGTCTGGAACAGGTTAAAAAGTCATTGCTTTGGTGACAGTGAGTGAACCAGAGTTGGCTCTGAGCTGAAAGATACCCACACCTCAAAGCTAAAACTCCACCTCCCAGCAGTCTCCTTTCAGACAGCATTTGTGCTCGAGGCACATGCAATGCCAAACTTGTCTGTGGAAGCAGCATGCTGGGAACAACAGACAGCCACCAGGCCTTCATCACGGCTAAGGAGAGGGCACAAGCGATGCTGAGCAGGGCAGAAAGAGCTGCTTGTCCCTGCTGCTTCCCCCAGCCAGGATCAACAAGGCTCCTCCCTGACTCTGTGCCTAGCCTGGTCCACTTCCACTGTCTGTCTCTGCCTGCAGCAGGTCCTGGGCCATTGGGCAACCAAACTCCCTTGCTGCTGCAATACCTTGAGGTGGCTCTTTCCCCAGTTTTCCTGCCTTAGACAGGACAAACTGAACACTGCCCAAATTGTGCAGCCAGATGGCAAATAAAACCGCCCAGATGTGAGGTTAAATGCTCAACCCTCACATCCTCCTAGGGCTTTCCTTCAAAGGCAGTGCTGCTCCAAGGCTGACAGGTGCTGCTGCCCCCCAGGACCAGCTTATACCTGTTTGCAGCTTCCAATGAAACCTGGCAGCAGCCTCCCTTCACTGGGCTCAGTGCTTGCTTTCTTCAGGAGACATTTGCAGCCACAGGTATAACACAATCTACAATTGCATTAGAAAAACACAGAATTCAAATGTTCCAAAACACAGAGCATTATTTTTTCCTGACATTGCAACTTTTATCTGTTCCTCCTCTTGGGCTACCCACCACAATTATAACATGGAAATCCCTGAGGACTCTCATCCCATGCTGCAGCACTTCTTCAGCCACTCTATGACTAATCAAGTACACAAGCATGAAGGAAACCTGTACTAATGCCTGGCTTCATCTTCTTCTGTCATAGGCTATACTGAGAATAAACAACTCTTTCACTTGACCACAACACACACCTTGTTTAACCAATCCACTCCCTTCCCCCTGCACTACTATGAACAAAATACAACCACTCTTTTCAGTCTTAGAAAACATCAACATATATCCAGACCATGATTTTCTCCATAGCCACTCTCCCAGGAGAATGATTTTAACTCCTTTGGTAAACTGTGGAAGACCTCAGAAAATTTATTTAAATTCACATGCTTCAGAAAAAATTATCAGAATCCTTGCAGAGGGGGAAAGAAAAATCAAACAGAAATTCATGGACTGGACTGGACCCACATGAACCTCATGGATCTCATAGACTTTGGAATATATTTGTTAAAATAATAGATAGTGTACATTGCATCTACACAAAAACAGGGACTCCATGAGGTATAGTAATCTGCGTATAATGCAAAAGGGAGCATTTTTCAGAGTTTGCATTGCAAACAAATGATTTGCAATTTTTTTAAAATAGAGAATTTTTGGCACTACGACTGCTGTTAGTTCTTCCCATATATATCATGCAATCTGTGACCAGTAACACAGCTTTAGCCAGCAGCAATAGTCCAGGGTGTGATTAGCTTCTGGATTTTTATTGTTCTTTCCATAATTTATAGTAAATCTGTAGAACTGAGTAGGTAAATTTAAAAAACGGTGAAAATATGGCCTATTACTGAAGTGGAACTGACACTGAATTTAAATTGCATCCAAAGTGTCTTATCAAGTAATAGGCAATTCATCATATCAAAATTCCCTCAACTGAAAATATTAATAATTAGACAAAGGCTGATAGCAGAAAGGATATTGGTTTTAGAAACACTAGCTCTGCTTACACTAAGAGTAATGCCAGTAGCTATATTTAGTATTGCTGCTGACATGTATTTAAATTTCAGGGCATGCTTTACAGGCAGAAGATGGCTCATGTCAGTCAGAGGTTTTCCTCAATAATGAATCTTTCCCAATTTTGGTGTGTTTAAGTTGTCCTCAAATGGTGTACCACGGGCCTATTGAGAGACCATCAGTTGATACTTAAAAGTAATATAATGTCTTATTTTTCAGTTCTAACCCCTAGGTTTAAATGAATCATTGTTAGGAGAAATTTTGATTAGGAGACCCCTGGTTTTGGGAAACCTCCACACAGAAGCAGGACCTGTGGTACTTCTTGTGAGCTGTTCACATTTGGAGAAAGCAAGAAGCAAATGTCTTCCGAAAAATTACAATGGAAATGTTTCTGGGAGAGCAGAAGCTGTGCTGCAACTAGGGGGGGGAGGGAGATACCATGAGATAAATCACTGAAGAGCCACTGTAGTCTTTGATGGGACAGCACCAGTGGAAGGCCTGGTCCCATATGACAGCAGATGAGAAATTGCTGAAATTCAGGACATTCTCTTCCTTCAGCATTTATTCTTAAATGTGACCCTGACGAAATAGGTCCCTCAATTCCATCTTTGAACACTTTTAACTTTCATTTTACTCTTTGTAGAACCTTACAGGCAGAGCTGAAAGTTGTAATCTGAAGTGACATCTACATTGATCTCAACTTTATCCACTTTACTTCTGGCTTTCACTCAACAAGGGGATGCCCAGACAAAACAGCTCTCATGGACTATAAAAAAGTGCCTGAACTCTAAGGATGGGTTAAGAAACAAACATAGCTTTTTATAAGGGTGACCAAAAGGTGTGAGACTTAAGAAATAAGGCTCTTTTCCAGACCTTTCTCCGATTTTCTTACATTGTCATTTACAAATACTGTGAGTGAAGCAGCTGTTTCAAATTCTCTTTCTGCTCCTTTCTAATCCAGCTACGGATACGGTTTTGCATCTGGGTCAGTTTTACCACAACATGGAATGTTTAAACATTTTCAGCCACCACAGAGCACAGTCCAGCCTCCACAAATCCAACACGCATTGCAAATGCACCAAACCAGTCATGGTTATATCAAGCTTGATGTGCCCTGAGGACACTGGCAGCGAGAACCTCATCAATCTAAATTTTCTGAAGAGAACTGCTCCTACCCTCAACAATGGCTTGTGTTTAGGGGCCTGGACAGTGTACATACATAACAGAATACAAAATGTAAACCCCAATGGTTACGTACTTCTATTCATCACAAAACAGCCCAGAAAGGAGGGAAGGGGGAAATCAACAAACAGTTGGGACAATCATAAATTAAATTGACTTTTCCTACTACTGCCTTTCTTGGTGATCAGGCAACCCCCTCAACTTGTCAGTCTTAACATCAGAAACAAATGCCTTGCAGGTCAAAATGCAGCACCATGTAAGAGACCCCCCAAACCTCAAATCTGTCAGTGTCATCAGCATGATGCAGACCCTTCCAGTAACTGCTTCTCACACCAGAAACCTAACAGTCTGGGCATCCTACAGCCCTGGATTTGCTTCCTTCTACCCAATGCACTGGATACCCTCCCAGAAATGAGCCATTCTAGACTAGAAGGAGGATGCTCTAGATAAGTGACAGAGGACAGAAATACCCAGTTGTCAGTGGGAAATCTGTTTTCACAGAAGTGCTACTCCATCTCTGACGTCTCAGTCCTTGGCCCCACAAAAGTCTTAAAAATATCTTCAAAAGCTGAGTCTGGGAACTGAAGTTCATAACTCAAGAGGACACTTAAAATTATGGACTCAGAGAGGAAGGTGACTTTATGGCACATAACAATTTTGCTCACTCCCATCTAGACCCTTGCTGTTTCACAGCTGGTTATTACTTCGCCTTCTTTGTCCTAGATGAACTAATGCCTTTTTCAACTTTCACTTATCTAAGAGACACCTTAAGTCTTCAAGTACCAAGGACTTTTTCCTTTACATCATCTAACTATTAATGTAATCAACTTAAGCTCAAAGTAGTTTAAATATAGTTCAAAGCTTATGGCATCTATATCAGCCCTGAGGAAGATCTCATGTGTCTGAAACCTTGCTTATTTTTTCCCCCAATTCTGTCATATATTCTAATAAATAATATTATTTTCTCTGTAAATATTTTGCCTTTTTATATTCTTGTACCACCCCTGGCTGTAACAACACAACTACCCAAATATTTCAGCTTATGAAATGCCGAATCATGCATTTCCAAAGAAAATTCACCTGGATTTTAAGAAACACGAATGCTTTATAGCACCTGCATTAACAAAACAGAGAATCATGCAAATGAGAAGGATTTTAGATCTGCTCTCATCTGATAAAGCCTGGGGAATACATGCTATGGTTATCTAAATTTGAGATCCTATAAAACCTCTGTGCATGCTGGATTCAAAGATGGATTTGTTTTAGAACAGTCTGCTTATCTGTAGCAAACCATGTAATTCCCAGGTGGACTTAAAAGTAAGAGCACTTTGTTTCCGTGCAAACACTAGGGAAGTCTTACAGGTGACTGGAAGACAAGGTCCAGCTTTCCAAGCCTGTCCTTGCCTCACCCGTTCAAACTGTGACCTGCCACGTGTTGTCCCCCTCTCAGTTTTTTCTTGGGGGGCCTTTCATGCTCCTGACGCGGGACCTGCGTTTGGATGTGCTGTGTGTGAGCATTTCAGTGACAACTCAGACACTGGGCACATTTTGTGTGTTTCAGAAAACAACGTGTCAGGTGGCTTCTTAAATCTCCGAAGCCCAGCAGTGTAACCTGTCCTGTGCAGGGAGTCCAACACGCCCTCACGGCTTGCTGAGACAAGCCCTCATTACCGTCAGCGTGGTGACCCACGTGGTTTCATGGGTCCTGGCACCTGCACAGTTCTTCATCCTCCCCCGGAAGCTCCAGGGATTATCTTTGCTTTTGAGCAGCTGCCACCACTGCCAGGGGCTCAGCGCACCCTGCTCAGGAGCAGCTGTGTGGAGCAGGTACCAGCCAAGGATGTCCCAAAAAACTTGTGCTCGTTCACGGTAGAACTGGGATTGTATAGCCAGGAGATATTTCTTGCATTTTTGCTTTTAGGGAGATATCACATTTCTTGCCTCAGCCTGCCAGACCTGTGACTAAATAGCATTTGATAGCTTTCAGGACACGATGTGAAAACTCGTCATTCCCACGTTTCGAGAGCAGAGAAGGGGAGGGAGAGGAAGCTGTCTGCAGAGCCCTGAGGAGTGCTGAGGACATGGCGAAGCTCTGGCAGTAGCTGAAACCAGGTAATAACATCGGTAAAAACCCCAGAAATGTAGCTAGGAAAGGAAATAAACAAACAAGCAAACAAACAAACAAATAAATAAATAACGTAATTTTTGTTCCTGGGTTGAATCAGGTAGGTGTTTGAGATCAGAAGGTGGATTCTTACTCCATCATTTTTAATGCTGCATCGTTTCGCACACGAAGTGAAAATAAATTATGGAGACTGAAAATGGTTTTACAAAACTATATTGTCAGGGGCATTACAGCCTATGAGCGAATAATTAAATGTTGCTAATTTTGTTAAAGATCATGTTATTTTTTGTCTTATCTTTGACAATTATTTTTCCTCATTTCAACACAATTCCTTCTATTTAATGTCTTTGCCACCTTGTGTGAGAAGACTCAATTTCCACAGCTTTTCCTCTAAATATCCTAGTTATTTTTTCAAAAATCATTAAATCTCCCTTGAACAACCACAGTGATTGAACAGTTTTTTTTGATTTCAGGTGGTATTGTGCACACTGACTGTATTCAGCAGAGGTCCCTGCCAGTAGCTGCCTCAGGGGATTCTCTCAAGAGTATATAATTTGAATTAAACATTCTTCTCATAAAAGCAAAGCAATTAGAAAAAATACACAATTAATTCTGATAGTGTAATTGCTGAGAAAACCTCATTCAATTTTCTGAATTTAATGCAATTCAAGAAAATACCACCATTTAACCATAGCAAATCCCTAGCTCTGACCCATCAATATTTAAAAAGCAAATGCAGTCTTCTCAGTCTCTGCCAGGCTCTGAAAACCTTTTGAAAACTCACCATCCATGATTAGCTGTGCTCTGTGGGCAAAGGTCTGGCATGCCACAATATTATTCAGAAATCTTTCTACCTCACAAAATGTACCTTGTACATTTTATGCATAGGAATGAAAAGGACTGTGTGCCACATTGCCACAGCTCTTCCAGTTATACTTTCAATTTTTTACAGTTTCGCTAAAAAAAACCCCAAACCAAACCAACACTGTAGCGATCTGTAGATGCCAGCAGTGAGGTCACCCACCCTCCCCTGCACCAGCCATGGGCATCAAATTAATCTCACAGAGGTTTGGAAACCTAGGAAGTACAAGACAATTCAAGCTGCATATATTGGCAATGCTTAACATTATAGGTGTCAGAGCAGTGCAGTCTGTCCCACCAGACAAGTCTACTCTAAGATTATAAAACATTCCCTGAATTATCAGTTCCAAATGAATCACTTCTTGCATCTAAGTGGACATGCACTAGTGAATCCAAAGCCATGAACAAGAGAGGGAGTAATTTCTTGGATCAGATCACCGCTGATTCAACAATTCAGTTATTTTTTAGTCAAATCCTGTACTTATGGAGTGGAAGAAAAAGAATGTACACTAGGTTCAATAAAATTCTCTGAAATTTAAATACATTTCAGTCCTTCAGAAAATTGTATTTAATTTGTTCAGGCTTTTGATCATTTACAGGGAAATTCAGTGTAGGACCCATTACACCGCTATGCTTTTAAAAAATGTTACCTGCTTATCTAAACCAAAACAGCACAATCATTTTAAGTCTGTTTTACTACGATTCCAGAAAGTAAAGACAATTTATTTTCCATATAAATAAATCCTATCAGTGATGGCCATGGCTCATATAAACTATTCAAGATCCTTCATTCCTAATCATCTTTCCTGAAATAATCTTTCATCTGGTGGCTTGTGATATGATTCAGGGGAAGAATGTCCATGGCAGTTTCGTAAACACGTGATGACAGAGAAGAAGGTAAGACTGAAAGATCACACAGTGGCAGAGGACTCTCATTATGCAAAAGTTAATAAGGCACATATGCCACTTCACTTAATATCAACAACGGTCTGAGGATATTATTAGGGATTTCAAGCCCTTACTTTTCAATAACTTCATATAACCCCTCTGATTTTCACAGCACAGTCTATAGTCCAGAACTGAATTTGGAGATTATATGTTGTCCTTATGGATTTTTGACATAGAAGTCACCGGTTCTGTGTCGGCATGCAGTATTTGCTTCAAACTAGGTTAACATGAGAAGCAGTCAGGCAGCATTAAAAATACAGCAAACACAGATCATGCACTCATGCATTCCCTGAGGATGCACACAGCCTGGCTGCAAGCTAGGAGATGCACATAAAGCTGGTGAAGGCACACAAACAAGACAGGATGCCAGCTATGCTGATGGATGGATTACAGAAATACCCAACGCTGCAGGACACTCCCAAGCAGTGGCAAGTGGTACCAATGAGCATGTACACTGCACAGCTCTGGAAAAAATAAACTGTGGCCACTGGAATGAAAGGGAGATGTCAGGAGTCATCACGAAGCTTTAGAAAAATTTGGAGTTCTGTGAATCTCTTTCGAACAAAGTGAGACTTTGGATGCTGATATCCCAGGCCACCTGTAGCAGCTCTTTCCAAAGGCATGCAAAAGTGGGAGAGGGGAGGGACAATAAGACCAGAGTACAGGAATCCATCATACTTGCATGTAAGCATCATCACTCTCATAGTGCTAGAGAATAATGGTTATTGTGGGCTGAAATATCTCATTCTCAACTTGGTGTATTGGAGGAGGAGGTAATTTTTTGCATACCTCCAGTGAATATATGTCTGACAGTGACATGGTCTTCAAGACCAGTGTGTTCAGTCAAACCCATGACAGAGGCTGGCAAAGCCACTTTGTGCTGACATGGCTCATGCTCTCCAATCATGCATTGAACAGGATTTGAGTGTCCATGCAGAATTAACCTTGAAAAAACCTTCGTGATTCAGGTTTCTATCTCACACCTCTTAGCTCGTTCCCCTTTTCCCTGCAGCCATGATTTTTTCCCTCCACAGTTTTTCTGATTCCTGTTTTTTTCTGTTTCTAAGGAAGGTGGGTACTGCTCTATGGGTGGGTGGTATCAGAGATATGCATGGAACCTCTTACAAATTACTGCTGATAAAAACTGCTGATATTTAACAAGTCAGTCTTATTTTTGATGGATGTTGAGGTTTTTTTTTTTCCCTCTTGGAAACTGAAGAGATGAAACTCAGTTTTCATAAAAAATAGCCATGGGACCTAAAAGACCTACAATTTTTACTAGTTGTCCTTTGAATTTAAATCAGAACTTTGTGTCTCTTCAGGTGTGATCTTTGCATTTCCAAAATGCCACAGTTATTTTGTTTCTGTGACTCTTAATGACTAGGACGTAGGTCATGCTGCTACCATACAAAGAATTACATCGAGAAATTACCAAAAGTCACAGCCTTGCATCTCTTGGAACTGTGAAAAATATGTCAGTTAAGCCTTGTTGTTTAGAAACTATAGATCTGCTTGATTTTCAAAACAGTTTCTGAAAACTGTAACAAATGCAAAAATAGATGACAGGTGGAATTCTCTAGATTTTCATTGTTGGCACCCCAACAGGCTACGAGTCATAATTTCCAAAGACAATATGCACATCCCTAAGGGATGGCATCAAGCTGAAGGAAAATCCATGAAAGGAATGAAAATATATTGAGCATATGAAAATACAATGAGTATGAAAATATATTGAGTAACCAACACACGGCCCTTCAAAAAACGAAAGGTAAATCGGTATAGAGGTCACCTTCTGCAGTTTGTCCTTAATTGTTATCCCCAAATGCATGAAACCCTTACTCAGAATTAGATTCCTACAATGTCTACTCAACTGTTCAAACATTGCAAAAGAAATGTCTTTATATAAATAACGAACTACACTTTGAAAAATTAATGCAATCTTAAAGATGGAAATCTTAACGAGCAAACTATCCACTGAAATTAAAATTAAGGTTTCCACAGCAACCTGAGCTACCTTTGCAATCCATACCACCAAGGAAGGGAAGTACTTCTGGAAGAAGGATGCAGCAAAGCAGAGCCTGAAAGGCAAGACCAGAGGGACATGACAGCTGTGTCCTGTGCTTGAGCCCCCAACACACTGTCATAGCTCACAATTCCTCTGACATATCGGCGTGTAAAGATTATGAACTTCACATAAATACTACGGCATACTAAATGATTAAAGATGAGAGATTTAACTGGTCATGGGGTCTTTGCCTACTGCCTTCCATTCTTTCAGTTCAAAGTAACAATTTTCCTGTTTAAAAGATTAACTGCTTTAGTAGTTTAATTAAAGCAAAGATAGGTTTATAGTTTTAGTATTACATGAAGTCCGATAGGATCTCCATGTATTATACCATTGGGTCCACTTTCCTTTCTCTGTCTGAAGCAGAAAAATATTTTTATTTAAAAAGAGCGGGCAAATGTTAGGTTTTTTTTTTTTTAATAGCAGGCTTCTTCTTCTTTCTCCTCACGGTTTCTTTAAAGGGGTATCATCAGTAAAGTCTCATTCCCTCTCTGGTTACCAGTAAAGGATCTGTGGAATATCCTCTGATAAAAAGGGAAAGCCAAGCCTCAAAGAGTGGAGGAGAAATGTAAAAAGTCTGTAGGCAGTGAGAGTGACTGGATGCATAATTCCCAGTCTTTGGGATGAAATACCAGTTTCTGTTGTCCCTGACTTTTTCTTCTGAAATGCCTTACAGGAGACTGGTCATTATTGGAATGTAACATTTTGTTGTCATGAAGATAGCAAAAATACAGTTCACAAAAATCTGAGATTCATTCTGCTTTCAGCAGTAGGCTAAAATGATTGCTGCTTTTTCAAAATGTAAATTCTGTGTGCTCCAAACACAGCTAGATGAAAAATACAGTATCAGGGACAAATCAATTATTTATTATATAATCTTGAACAAACCTCTTTAAAAATTTTGAGCATGAAAATAACTCATGTGTGACAAAACCAAGCCTCTAAGATGTACAGATAGGGAACGTATGACAAGAGAAATTATACTTCCTGAACAGGGATTTCAAACTTGTCAATACTCACAGTTCAGGCACTACAAGGAAAAGGCGTTCTTTTTAAACAGATACATTTTTCTCAGCTTTCAGATGTTTCCTTATGCTCTGAAAACCCTTTTTTAATCTTCCATGCAGAGAAAAACAGCCCAGTTCAGCACGTGGGACTGTTGGTAGGGTACTCACTATGGAGTGCTTGCATTGCAACAGCCAGGCTTTGAAAGCCTGCTTGTCCCAGATGCCACATGCAAACTATACCCAGGAATCAAACCAGCTTCCCTGTGGGCCATTCCTCGGAGCTTAACACCACAGAAACAGAGCAAAGCAATCAAGGCTGAATTTCGTGTGTTTTGTGAATCACAAAGCAATGTGTCTGCGTTCTCAAGGCAGCAGATACAGTGGATTACAAAGCAGGCAGGCCCTCTTTGATCCCTGAAAGGAGAGAGGGAAGCTGTCCTGCTCAAAGCCCAGCTCAGTCTGGGGAGAAAGCACATTCTCTCAGCAGTTATTTTCTTTTTATCACTGTAGTCATCTGCAGCTCTCCAGAGGATGAGATGCTAACTCCCGTGATTGATGGGCAAGAGGTTATGAGACATTGCCATAGCCTAATTGTGTGTGTCTAGGCATGGCTACATCCATTCTGGGGGGCAGCCTCTCAGAGGGATAGAGGCACATCTCCACCCCAGCTGCACCTCGACTAGAAAAGTGTATATATAGGCCAAAATGGCACTGCTGCTAAGGGTGAGCAGATGCTTTCCATTGAAAATCTCATTTTCAAAAATCTGTCACTTAAATACAATTTAATAACTTGGAATATCCCCCTCCCTCCCCCTTTTATTAGTTTTCTTAGTTTATTTTTAGCTGAAAGGGTTCAGTGTTTTTCTTTGCCTCAGCAGCACTGCCTCCCTCAGCCCACAGGCTGAATTATGCTCAGGGAATAAATCCAGGCTGAGCAGTGAGAAATAACCCTTTGCAGCATATTGTTCTTGTGCAGAACTCCAAAGTTTGGCTGCAGATGCTGGAAAACACATTTCTACTGGAACTCAGCTGGATAAGAGGGTTGACCAATGCTACCAGGAGGCTGTCAGTCAATAGAGCAGGAGATTAAAGGATAAGAAAGACAATGATTTTATGGTTAAGGAAACGGACTGCCACATTGGAGAGCGACCTGGACTGCAAAACCAAATCTCTATGGGAGAGTGATACATCACCCAAACCGAATCTTTTACAGCTGGTTGCAATTTGTGTGTTCCTCCTCCTCTGAGCATCCCACACAAAGCCTTCTGATTTTTGGAAGGGGTGTCTCTGAAGGGGTCAGTAAGAAATGTCCTTCCAGCAAATAATGAAAAGATCAGTGATAAAGAGAAGCTCTGCACTTGTGTTTGGAGCTGCCTACAGCTATTTGTTACAAATTCGTAACAGAGCTGGAGAGCAGGCGGTGGGTAAGAATTGAGGCCACACTTTACACAAGGAAACTACCATAAAATGGTGAAGAACTCTTTTGCCTTTGAAGCTTAAACCATTTTTTTTCTTATGGGTTGGGGTTTTTTTGCACAGCTACAAGTATTCTTGTCTCTATAATTGGTGTGCTCATACACAGTCACACATCTAAACAAGTAGGCCTATAGTCTGCATAAAAACAGAAGGATATGCATCTTTAAAAAATTGCCTCTACTCCAAACTGTTTTCATCCCTTGAAATGAGATTTTCATTAATAGATGGTGGCTGGATTAAAAGCTGTGCGCTTGGCTTTTCTTCTAGGGTACCAAATATGAAGAATATTTAATGTGACAAAAACCTCACATGTTTATCAATATTTTATTAGTAGTGGAATGTGTCTTCCTCAATGCCTTTTGGCAATATTAATTTACTGTACTCTTCACAGTTAAAGGAAATCACCTGCTGTTTCATATCAGTACAAAAAAGGAAAACAGAAGTCTTCAAGTACTCATTATCAGCTTCTCTTCATAAAGGACATCACATTTGTTTGATTCCCTTATTAGATTGCTCTTTTCTTTGTTATCCAGAAAAAAAGCACACAACAACAGCAATAAATCTAGTTAATTGTGTGAAAGGCTTTCATGTACTTTTTGTGTGTACAGGAACAGACAGATTTTGTACCTCTCAGTGTTTTTCTCATTTAAGTACATTAATATTTTCAAAGGCAACAAATAAAATCTTGATTTCAAGGCCCTATAGCTAAAATACTACTTTAATTTGGAAGATTAAAAAAAAGATGGAGAGAGAGATGCAGAGCTAAGAATGTAGAATGCAAAATGTGTCTGGCGCTGGAGCTCCTTTTAATATGGCAGCAGGAACGTAACAAATTTTCTGTGACCTTGCTTTGTGACCAGCTCATGTAATTTGGTAGTGGATGTCATTGTAGTAATTACATATTGGGTTCCCTGCTGCCATAGTTATCCACGGTGTTGTGGGGCTCAGAGGAGCAGTGCTTCGGTGTGATGGATTGCTATGGAAAATTGACCATGCTAGAAAGCAAGCTGTCTGATAAAAAGAGGCTAGCATACAACTGCTTCCTTGACCACCACTCCAGGGACGGGTTTCATGCATAAAAAAATCCGTTTTAGTGATTGGAAAATGATGCTTTGCACAATATTGTTTCACTCTTGATTCTCATTGGCCAATTTGTTTTATTTGAATGCCAAGTTCCCCAAAACCGAAGAGATAAATAAATAACAGTATTTTACCCAGCCAGGGCATCTTTCTCTGGTCTATTGAGAGCATCAGATATGACCTTGGAGGTCAGCTAATCTCTGGTGCCTGAACAAAATGGGATACTAAACATGACCCGTCCTCAGCAGTCACCCCAGAACTTCTCATGCTTCTCACGTACAGAAAAAAAGCTTCCTAACAGTGAGAAGGCAGATAATTCCCTCCTATTTTCCGCTTATTACAGGCTGATGTGCTGCTAAATCACTATATTAGGTATATTTTAATTGTAAAACATAAATTTGCTTAGAAAGACTGTGATTATTCTTTGACAACAACGGATGGCAAGCGGTGAGCAACATTTTTTTCCCTCATTATTTAATTTTTATCTGTGAGCCTGGCAAAGGCAGGGCCTATTTACAGCCAGGTTTCCACAATCTCAACTTGTATCTCCACAGAATTCTTTCTGAGAAAAACCACACTTTTCTGTTTTTGGGTGGAAATATTTTGTTGGAGACATATATTTATCTCCCTTCCTATTCCAATTGTTTGCAAATGTCATGGAAGTCTTTTTCAAAATCTCATGTTTGGAGCAAGATATATTAAAGAAAGTTTCATTCTAAATTAAAACATTTAATTTATTCATTTTTTTAACAACATACAAAAAGGACCTTAGAAAAAGGAACATATTGGCACCAAGTAATTGGAACATGAGAGCCAGCAAACTGTTTAGATTTGCAAAATGAAGAACATTGTAGAAAACTTTGCCAAGGAAATATTAACTCTGTCCTCCTGTGCAAATGGATTATGATTACAATCTTTAATTACACAGCCATATCTTGGTTTTCCACTGCTCCTTTCAGATCTCAGTTTCAACAGCATGCCAGGAACAATCCTGGAGGGGTGCTCACTGAGCAGTGGGGGCTCAGTACTAATTCACCTCCTGCCTTCAGTGGTGGCCATCAGGCAGGCTGTCCACCAAGTGATAACAGGCACAAAGCATTACAGGGATAATGGTTTTTTTTCTTTTTAAACTTTTTTGATTTTCACAGAGTATTCTGAGTTGGAAGGGACCCACAAGGATCACCGAATCCAGCTCCTAAGTGAATGGCCCATGTGGGGATTTAACCCACAACCATGGCTTTATTAGCACCATGCTGTAATTTCAGTGCCATTTATATGATGACTGAGCTAATCTCAGTGCCACTTATATAATGATTACTTAAAAATACTGTGCCTTGTTACACTCAGGCTCTTCCCACTCATAGAATCCCCTGTAGGCCACCATCCACACGACCAGGAACACCTATAAAGATTTCTGGAACAGCCTATTGGTTCATACTGGCAGGCCCTGGTGCTGGGGAGCTCATGGTTTAATGTTTGAACTCTTAAAATTGAGCCTTAAGGACATATCCAAAGCTGGTGAAGAAAATAAACTGGAGTGTCCACAGCTTATGTAGAAATCTCAGAAATCTGCCTTCCAATTTTTCTCAGATTGATCAGAAGTAGCTTATCCAAATTACTGTGTAGAAAGACAAGTTGGGAACACTTAATCCAGCAATTCACAGAGAATTAAGAAAATACACACACGGATACAGCAAATTGTGAATTTATAGGAGTGTTTGTACAAGAAGAAGGCAATATCTCATTAGGGACTGGGAATCTGCACAAGAAAGACTAGGAATAGCTAGAAGGGACAAGTTTAATATGTAATTTCTTTGGGAAGTAACTTGAGTTGGTTCAACAGAAATAATTACACTGAAGATCAATGGCAAGGATAAACAAGGAAATACCCTGAGTAGATATCAGATAATTTATTTGTTTTATGAATTAAGCCAGTCAGTGCTTTCCCTAAGAACTCTACAAGCACAGCCAGTGATTGTCCAACACGTAAGCACTCATCTAGGAAAGCCATTATCGGGAAGGTAGCAGGAAGGCTCTGCCAAGGCTCTCAGCCAAACAAGTCATTAATAATTGAGGGGCAGAGACATATATCTGATGCAGATGATAGAATTTTAAACAATTGCCAGTATAGAACTACAGACAGAATTGCAGACAACTAGCATGTTTCGTCAATCCCTCTTAACGTGTCTCTTCAGGATGCATGTTTCTGCAGAATAATATCTGCTTTTCTGTGTGTGTGCAGGCATGTGGGTTGTGTGTGCACCCAATACTTACCAGATCAGAGACATGGGCACATAAATAAGCACCATGAGGTGAATGCTACTAGAAGACAAGTTATAACTAAGAGGTAATAGGGAAAATTACTTCGAAAAAAAAGAAGTAGAGAAAAAAAAAGAAAAATCTTCAAGCAAATAGAGATTCACAGAACTATGAAAACTGCTGAAATCAAGGAAATTTGTAGTACAATATGTCATGGCCAATTAGACATAGCAGAAAAATCTCCAGCCAGTAAAAGTATTCATGTGCAATGCATTTTTGTTGAATGGATTCACTCATTCATTTGTGCATTTACTTCTCTCCTATAGCAAATGAAAATTACTCCCAGGAGAAATTAGACACTACTTTTGCTGCATTAAGCTGGTGCAGGCCAAAACATGTTCTCTGTAAATCAGGATTATGACTACTTAAAAGATGTACAGCAAGAGTTTCCTAACCATTCTACAGAATTATCTGTCATATAAAACTATCTGTTTTACTAAAACAGGACATTAAAAAGCCTAAACACCAGCTTGGGGCAGCTCAAAGAGCGGCCATATGGATGTGTTTTGGTCTTTTTTTCCTTTGGGCCATTTAAGATAACCTTTCATGTGTCCATGACTCCGTGCAGGCACACATGTGCCTTAGCTGGCGGCTGTGTACTTAAAATCGATGGGCACATAAGAGAATGCAATATATAGCATTATAGTTCTTTATAGCTGTTTATTGGATCCACATTATGATCAAAATGATGTGTCACACCTTCTCAGTATTTCTTCATGCAGGTATTGAAAGTTATTTGCTAATAACAATCACAAATACAGCAAATGGAAGAACTATTTTCACAGAATATTAGAATGGTTTGGGTTGGAAGGGGCCTTAAAGACCATCCAGCTCCAACCCCCCTGCCATGGGCAGGGACACCTTCCACTGGACCAGCTTGCTGAAAGACCCATCCAACCCGGCCTTGAACACTACTAGGGATGGGAAATCCACAGCTTCTCTGGGCACCCTGTTTCAGTGCCTCATCACGTGCACAGTGAAGAGTTTCTTCCTCATGTCCAATCTAAATGTGCCCTCTTTCTGTTCAAAGCCATTAACCACTGTTCTATTGCTACAGCTGACAAAACTTTCTGATAAGACTGGCCAGAAGAAAACCCCTTCACACTGAACCAACAAAACAAAATATTTAAACATCTAATAGAAATACAGTAATAGAAATAGTAATTATGATTTGAAGTAAAATCACTTTGGAAGCATTAGGAAGTCCAATACTGCTTTCTGCCTTTTTTATAGAATGAGACTCCTAAAGAAACAGTGATGAATATCAGTGGTGTGACCAGTTACCATATTTATGAATGAAAAGAAAGAGGAGAGTGAGGAAGTATGTGCTGAGGTTGTGGGAAAGATTGATGTCTCTGTTGTTTTAAAAGGTACCAGAGCTAAGTGAGACCGCTGGTTGCGTGCTTCGTGAAGGCTTCTCAGTGTGTGCAGGGGAACCCATTCAAGCATGAAAGAGCAGCCAGGAAATGCTGGCCTTGAAGGAATAACTCGCTACTTCAATATTAACCATGTGTAAATTATTTAGCCTGCTCTTTACACAGATTTTCAGTTGAGGAGAAAGCAATGAAAAACCCCCAGCAACTATCAAGTCTTGGTCTCAGAAGATGTGAATGTGTTGAACTACGCCAATCTCCCTCCTTAAATCACTCCTTATCAACCACTTTATACTTCAGTTGGCACTTTTTTGAATTGTACCATACTTAGCTTTTAAGAGGCACGCACTAAAGAACAATAACTATCACCAAAGTGGATCTCAGAATCGCATGATCTGCTTTGTACACTGCTTCAGAGGGGTTGTTTTAAAAGGGGATGGTTGTTTCCCTTATTGTATTCTGTAGTGATAACTTGCTCTTCAGTTGTAGAGAGGAGCATTACTTTCTTTTTCAAAGATCATAACACCCTCAGTTTATGCCTAATGTGCTGCTGTCAATAACATTATAACATCTGCCAGGTCATTTACAGGACAGTATGACCAGAAGACAATGTTTATTATAAATTACCTCTAAAAACTGTCTCCAGAAACATTAACCTCTGCAGAAATCAATGCATTTCTCTGTATTAAAGAAAAAGAAAAGTGTTTATTATTTGTGCTGCTTTCAGCCAGAGTTCTTGTGGAGAGTTTGGCTGCCCAAGTCCTCAAGGCATTGTTAAACATCTCTGCCCATGAAATAGCACAACTTCATAACTTCAGATCTCCCTTTAGACTTCTGAGCTGTACAACTAGAGAACTTGGCCAAGAGATGCTTCTGGGGTGCTCAAAACAAATTGCATATCAACTTGTGTCATTAAATAAATAAGCACTAAATAGAAAAAATCTTGTCGTTACAAATAAGTGACCAAAGTATATGCAACAGACAAAATCAGAAAAAGGAAGGATGTTGGAGTATGAATTTTTTTTGTTTTGTTTGTTTTGGTTTGGTTTTTTTTTTCTGTTGGCTGTGTGTGTGTGTTTATATCTCTCCAATTAAATAGTATTTCTTGAGGAGGGACATTTCAGCAGTGGGCAGTGCTCGTCCCTTCCTCCAGCCACCCTGGGAGCCAGCAGGAGCCTGCAAGAAATGCTCAGTGCCCCTGTGCAACCCAGTGGTGCAGGTGGAATGCACATCACTTCTCTGGATCTCCTTTGGATGACAGCACTTCTGCAACCTCCCACACGACCTTCCCTGCCTACAGCATCCGTTATCTAAAAAGGGGTTTTATAATGTCCCACCTGAGTACTTCTGCAATTTTCACCCATTAGCTACTTGTTTTATCAACTTTGGGTGCTGAGAACAGACTATTACTTCTTGCAACACCTTTTCATGACTTGAGGACTTACTGTGTCTAGCCAGACTTTACTTCCTTAGGCTGAAGAGCCCTGTTCATGTCAAATTGACAATATTTCATTATAAGGAATGGATTTTTTCTGCCTTCCCAGTTTTTTGCAGAATACAATTTGTGCTATTCTAGCTATTGCACCAATCTTTTGAGGGTTTTTTCCCTCCTTCTGCCTACCTCCTTTTTCTTTCACCTTCTCTTTCAGTGAAAATAATACTAACAAAAAAAAAAGTGATTCAAAAGTTAAAAGCCTAAAGGAAAGAGGCTGAAAACTTCTGTCAATGAGAACTATTTTTTTTCCCCTTTGAAAATATGAATATACAATTATTTTCACATTTTCTGGGAAAAAACAGCAATAGTTTTCTGCCACCTTAACATACAGTTGGGCATATGCAGCAATATCTTAAAAAATTGTTATGAATGTGCTATTATTTCTACTCAGTGTAAAAATAAGACAAGGAATGCAGTTACAATTATGATGACGCATCTGTGGTTCTGAAAAGGAGACTTTCTAAATGTAGGCAGCTTCCATTATACTTGAGTAAGTGAAGATGAATGAAAGCACTGATGAAATCATCTTGACTATTATATATGTGTAAAAATCAAAGCAGGAGAATCTCTGTTCATACAATGCTGCTGAGATGTCCCTATAATGCTTAAAAATATTCTGGCCTGACTCTGTGTCTTGTACCTTGGCAGGAACAAACAGCAAAATAAAGAGACTCACTGGAGAATCTGTGTGCTGAAATTCAATGTCCTGATACGGTGAGGAACCGTGTCACCCAGTGCTGTTCACAGGTTTAAAAAGGCTTTTTTAGTTATTTCTGCGTAGAAGTTCTACCTGAGTCTCTTTCCTCCTATATTAAGAGCCTTCTGGTTTCTAAATTCATTAAAATTTCAGGTCCAAGTTTCTACACAGCCATATGTACCCAGATGTTTTCAAGCCAATATGGTCCTTTAATTTAATATTTTCTTTATACTCACTTGTATCCTCCCATCACAATATTTATATACATGATGTTGTAATACTAAACAAGACAAATCTTCTATGTTTTATCTTATGTATCAGGCTGTTCATCCTTCTGATTACCTTAGTAACCCTTTTTCTGCATCTTTGGGGTGAAGGACACATTTATGCTGGAAATTGGGGGAAAGAAAAGCAAACCCAGAGAAAATCGGTGGACACTTCTCTCTAGACACCAGCTTTCATGTTCAGCTGTAACTGCAGTGTTCCCTGACAGTATTTGCTAGCAGTCCTCAAAAAGTGAGATGAAATAGATCCACCGTAATGCAGCAACCATCACTGGTCACTACATGGCCACCCACATGCATTTAGAGGCTACACCTCCTCTGGGCTTTCACTTTGCCAAACTGTCAGAGACATGGGAATTTCCGCTCACTTGTGGCTATGGACAGTTTCCTGCCACTGGCACACCTTTCTTGCTTTGTCCCAGCTGGAGTTAATCTCTTTGGATTAAGATGAAATTCTAAAGGAGGTCTCAACAAAGTCTTATGACGTGGAGTCCATATTCCTCTGCTGAAACAATCCTTTCTATTAATCCCTGGGATTGTTTCTGGTATTTTCAGAGTCACATGCCATTGATTATATTAATGGTCACAGGGTAGGAAATACAACCAGATCTTCCCATTGAAGTTTTTCCAGCTGATCCTCTTAGCTTGTAGTAAAAATTCCTGTTATTACTTTCTAAGTGTAGGATCTCGTATTTTTGTACAACTGAATTTCATCCTACTTCTATCACTAGAGACTTCAAGGTCATCTGACTCTTTGTATGATAAACAAATCTCTTCTTTATTGATGCAGCTTTCACACCTGAGATAGTCAGCAAATTTCATTAACAAACCCCCACCAAGGTCAGAAATCAAAATACTAAATAAGATTAGTCCCCAAATCAGTTTTGGAAGGACTCTATTAATATCTCCACCTTAGCCCAATGATTCCCTTTTCAGTAGCACCTGTGCTTGTCTTTTCTCTGGCCAGTTCCTCACCAATAATGCAATTTGTATACTAATTCTGTTTTCTCCAGAGGAGCAACACTTTTTTTTAGGTTTATTGTATCAGCAATTTAGGCAGCTGGCATCTCCTGTGCCTGTAGACTCAGTAGTCTTGCCAGGAACCAGAGCCTGACTCTCATGGATATCCAGCTGTGCTCCTGTCCCAGAAACACATGGAAAAATACTACCCCATCTTAGTCAGTGTGGAAGCAAGAGGAATAACTTTTCCCAGATGACAAAGGAAGCAGTCAGCACACTGCCCCTCACTGCTCCTCATCCTGCTCCTACCACAAAGACCCGTGCAGGAATGGAGGTCAGAGCTGCTCCTTGCTTGGGAGAGAGAGGGCCTTGATGAGATGGGAATACAACTCCTACCCTTTGCTTGCTGCACCCAAACGACTCCCTCAGCCCACCCTGGCTTTCTCTGCCCACCCTGATCCCTTGATCCTTCTCTTTTTTTCCCTTGCCAGTAAGACAGAGTACTCTGTCACCACACACACGCTCACTCATCCTGGCTCTTTCATCTTTAATTCATGATTATTTTTTTCTGACAGAGAAGATTTATTCTAACAAGAATCACTTGAGTATTAGCTGATAGCCTTCTTTATACAAGCAACCAGACTAGAGTTTCACAACAATCCCTACATGCTAGCATTAGCTTAACCTAAATGATGCTTCCTCAGAAAGCCCAGAGTGCCTTCACCTTTTATATTACACACTAAAGACCATATGGAAACTCATTTAAAAAGAATGAAGTGCACTGACCTTCTGTCTTATTGCAACACTTCCAAAGATCATCAAAAGCCAGTACAAAGCTACCCTGACAGATATATGGAGCATGGTGTATTCTTTCATTGTTACCAACTGAAAGCAATTTTTATCAATTACACACACATCAAGCACAGATTACACACTGGCTACGAGTTATTGCTGTCCTTATAGTTACTGTCAGTATTCTGCTGTGTTGGAGCTGACAACACTTTTGAACAGAAATAAACATTTTCATTTAAGCAGTGAGGGATAACACCTGCAGTTAGTCTGTACAAGCAATTAAATGAATTGAGCCTGCATTCTGTAGAGCTGCTATTTAATGTATTTTATTTAAATTTTACTTGTTTCCATTCGAAAGAAGTAGGCAGACTCCAACCCTGACCACACTGTGCAGTGACTGCAATGTGAAGGAGCAGCACAAAGGGGTGAACAGGTTGCGCTGTGATAGATAATAACCAGAGTGTGGGCTGAGAAAAACACAGACGAGGATAAACATCAACAAGAATCAACTTTGATGGACATTTTTGAGGACCACAGGAAGGCACCATGAAGCCTCTGTTATATATTTTTTTAAAATAATATCTTTTAAGATATCAACTTAGTTTCACAGACTGTTCAATAGTTTATTTACTTCAAAAGAAATCAGAAGCTGCTCTCTAACATGTAATATTTTACTGATGTGAGAGAGGAGGAAACAGAACAGGAACATGTTTGTGAGTGACCTGGATCATATACTGGAAATTTTAGAATTTTTTGGATTCTCTGCTTGAAGCAGCTATTAAAGTATTTCCTCAAGGCTGAGTTAATTTAATGGCAAGGGAGTTCAAAACAATGTCAAATTATGCATTTTTAAACAAAACTGAGTATTTATGCATCATGAAATAGTATTCAGGTTTGTTTTATCTTTTTCTAGTATAGTCAGGATTTAGCACCAAGCCCAGAATTCATCTTCTCCCTCCTCATTTTAAAATATTTAATGTTTCCTAATCCAACGTGGAGAGCCGGGAGACAAAAATAAATGGAGCGCACGACTTGGTGCTCTATTTTTGATAGCTCGCTGACTTTTTTGAACACCACTGCTTACAGCATGTGAAAGATTTCTCAAGGATAGAAATATTCAAAGTACAGGCAGGCCCTTTTCCTTTTGTTGTCAGTAAATTGGTTTCCAGTAATCTCAGAGGTAAAAAGAAAATGGAAGAGAAGCATGCACCCCAACATGCAATATGGGAAAACCAAAGCACATTATGCCAAGTAAACGGCGCATGCCTCTCGAGTAATTAAAAGGATGCAGGAAAACATCTGGACTCTTCAAAAAAGGAGTCAAGGGAGTGACTGCTGGAGAACCAAACAAAGGAAAGAAAGATGTATGTGCCTAGATTTCCGTCAAAATTAACAAACACTACGCTGACAGCAAGTGCAGTGACAGTGGCAGTGACAGCTCCCCAGAGCAGACCTGCACCACCAGACCAGTGCCTGAGAACAAAAGCCATAACACTAAGCACGAAAGTGCCTTGATGGAGGAGAGCTCATTTCAATAATACCCCAGTTAAGCCCCCACATTCTACCTCCAGGCTCCTGTGGATGGATATATGTCTGCGCTGCAGCTGGGAGATGCGGCTGATCTGCGTGTCCAAGACAGATAAAATCTAATAGCCAGGCTGGTGTGATGATTATCCAGCCAGCTTGAGCACATCAATCTGCGTGACAGCCACATGTCCAGTGGTAGCACTGCTGGAATCACAAGCACGAAATATGACCTTCTTAAAAGAAAATCCCAATGTCCTTGACCTGCAATTGGAAGTGAACGCAAAAATAGACATGATCTGATCTTCAAAGGTTTACTCTGAAAGAGAGGGAAGGTTGGAATTCAGCTCCAGGTGAGGCACCCGCACGTAAGTATGGCAAAGCAGGTGCATCTCTGTGAGCTGGGTATGCTACCAGCACCTCATCAGCAACCTGGAAAACACAGGTGGAGGTGTATAGTGGATTGTCCATCTCAAGGAGACACCAACACATGATGAGCTGAACAGGTTTCTGTACTGTGCCCAGACTGCAGTCTGTGCCATCTATTTTAACTGGTCAGAGGAGACATTTTCTGATGACAGTGTATCCTGATATTTCCTATATCAAGATTTACTTTTGTGCTAATCTTCTGAGTGCTGTTGTCTTACACCAGGATTTGAGAGTGCAGTATGTGCAGATGGAGGTCCCCCAAAGATGGGCAGACGCTGCCCTGAGCTGTTACGTAGAGAGGCCATTCTGCATAAATCTGAACTGAATCACTTTCCTGACTGTGTAAGGGACATTCCAGAATTTCTAGGTGGATGAGACCTCATACTTCAAAGAAGCAAGAAGAGGGAGAGCTCTAGGAATAACACAGATACAGGAGGCAGTGGTGATCTCCTAAAGGTCTTTTCACTCTCCCATGGGATAGACCTGGCCTAGGGGTTATACCTGGGTTTTAGGCATTGTCTTTAAAGAGAAAAATAAAAGAGTACCAAGGACCAAACTCAAGCACTTAATACACTAAGTATTAGCCTTAGTGATTAGTTCAATTTACTAATTCTATTTTTTGGCTATTCCCATGACTTGTCTCCAACACAGGTCTGCTACAGAGGGAGCTAGTCCCCAGTACTACATTGCCAGTCCACAGTCCTTCACTTTTGAGACAGGAATCAGTCCTTGCCTCCATTTTACTCATAATTGTGTCAAATTCCCAGACTCCTCTAGCTCATTAGACCTCCAGACAGAGATGCCAATTGTCCAGTGACCAAACACCTGGGCTTGGCCACAAGAATCACGTGTGAACAGCTCATTAGTCTTTAAAAGCTAGTGGTAAGCCATGGTCTACATGGGGCTGAGTCTATGAAAAGATTTCCTTTAGGACGAAGTAAATGTAGCTTAGGTATGTTGGAATGCTACATCATCCCTTCATTCGCTGTAGTATATTATCAGCATTTTCTTCCTCCACTTAAAAAAGCATGGACTGTCACTTTGAATCATAAATTCTCCTATGAAAAGGGAAAGAAATGCATTACGTATAAGGTGATATATCACCCAGACTGCTTGTCCTTCTCACAGAGCAGTTTAAAGAATTGCTAAGACAAAGTAAAAATTATGTATCTGTCAATGACATTCTGAGTTAAATCATAAAGGACCTGGAGAATGATGAATGCTGAAAAAACATTCAAAGCTTTCAGGGTTAATTTTTTTCTATTTCACTTTACCTTACGAGTTCTCAACCATGAAGTCTCAGCAGGGAGGTAGACGGAAATTTTCCTAACTATGATTTTATACAGGAATACCTACTACTTAGCTTACTCATTCACACAGAAAATAAAAGGTGCAGAAGCAAAATAAACAGTAGGGTCAAAGTGACAAGACAGATGCCTAAAGTAATTCACAGAAAATCTCTGCAAGTATGAGTACATGGCCGCCTAACGTCACCTCCAGTATTGTGTCTGGAAGGAAAGAGTCCTTTCAAAACAACCCCTGTAGGTTTCCACTGGAATTTACATTTGTGTAAACATAATATCCTGGACCAACAGTGTCAGCTGTGTCAGGCAGATGTAAAATGGTCATCAGAGACACTTCATTTTTCACTATGAAGACATCACTAGCCAATGCAATCAGCACAGTTCTATTTCTTTGATCTGACTTTGAACCACACAGGTCCAATGCTCGGACTTTTACACAGAAACTGGAGTTCAAGATGGGAAAACTCAGTATTTTGGATAGTGTTTTGTCTCCACCACAGCAGAAAGATCAGTCACATGAGAGTGATTTTTATCCCTAAAGGAGCAAAGCAATTATTCACAGTCAGAAGCTAGTGTAAGCAGTGAGAACAGCCTCCCTGGACAATACTGTGAGAATAAGTGAAGAATCTTTCCTCTTCTTTCTGCCCAGTGACAGTTCAAGACCTTCTTGCCAGAACACTCACATTTTTTCACTGAAAGCATTCTCAATGGGGAAAATTTGCACCACTAATTACACTCCATAGATGAGAAATGGGAGCACAGAAATTCTATTTTTACTTCCTTAATAAAATGATCCACCAGGTGCTTTGATTCCCAGCATATTTGCTACCCAGTGCACCTCTGTGTTTCTACCTTACCACAGGAAGTGTCATCAGGCAATAAAGAGCCCTTCTGTATCAGCAGGAGGAAGGCAGCAATATCTATTTGATTGCTGGTCAGAGGTCAGCCATTGGTCTGTTCAGCCTGGAGAAGAGGAGACTGAGGACAGACCTCATTGCAGTCCAAAACTTCCTCATGAAGGGAAGAGGAGGGGCAGGCACTGATCTCTTCTCTGTGGTGACCAGAGACAGGACCCAAAATATCAGAAAGAGGTTCTTCACCAGGGGGTGGTTGGGCACTGGAACAGGCTCCCCAGGGAGGTGGTCACTGCACCAGCCTGACAGAGGTCAAGAAGCGTTTGGACAGTGCTCTCAGGCACATGGTGTGACTCTTGGGGATGGTCCTGTACAGGGCCAGGAATTGGACTTCAATGACCCTTGTTGGTCCCTGCCAACTCAGGATAGTCTTTGACTCTATAAAGTTTAAAATTAGCTAGTACTGGTGTTGGCATGAGAAAGGAAAAACATCGATGGGTTGAGCTGCAAACATAGTATTTGTCCTACAAGCACACTGCCACCAGACTATACCATTTACTAAGACAGAGTTACATAAAACTTAATGCTTAATCATGCACCAATATAGGCCTTTGAGATTTGGGAGTAAAAATAATAATAATAATAGTAATAACATATGTAAATTAGCTTCACTCAACAACTCTTCTACACAAGTTTCTACACAAGTTTCAAGACTCAGTTGTGGGATCGCCTTATACCAATGAGAAACTTATTAAGAGTACTCAGCCATATGCCTGTAGGCTCATTTAACTAAGTAAGGCTTCCTATTGTCACTGTCTTATCTTTGCAATTTATGGCTGTATATATATAACAAAATACAAGAAATTATGTTACTAAATGTGTTGTAACTGGAAGAAGAAGAAGAGATAAAAATATCTATTCACAGATGTTCTCAAACAGCAAACATAAGAATGATTTCTGCTTTCAGTTAGCATCCATCAGTTACTGACTCTGGAAATTAATAGCAGGCCGTATGCAGTGGAAACATTTTTCAAACCCCAGCAACATATCATGAAGATTCTTCTCACAGTGCTTCAATTCTAAAAAATGTTTTGAGTTGTCTGCATAAAAATCAGAAATCATTGTCCAGCTCTCTAACAAAGGAGCAAATGGTGAGAGGCTTCAGTCAGTCATATATTCATCCTTAGAAGATGTAGAAAGCTTCAGTGAGGCCATTTAAAAAATGTTCTGTGCCACAGACTTTGACCACCCTCTTCATACACAGCTATGTGGCTGTACATACATGATTCTTGAGTTTTTATCTCCTCTGACTTCCATCTTTATTTTTCTTTCTATAATGTTGATTACATCCCTTAGAGAAGTTACATACATTTTTGTACTGTCCTGACATAATGCTTTGTTCTTTTTTTTCACACTTGTGGACAATGATTAGTGTCCTCCTGTCCTTTTTACTGTTTTCACATCATCCAACTCCACACATTTAGTTTAATCCACTGACATACTGCAAATTCATCACTGCAGTTCTAAAATTTTTCTGTTTGTTCCTCTGGATTTACACCTGGTGCGGATTCTTTGAAAAAAGGGCTGGAGGAATCCTGTACAAGGGCTGCCCTCCTCCTCTTGGAGCTGCCTTCATGATGAGGCTCTCACCCCGGGTCCCCACCTGGGCTACTTCACAATGACATCACAGCCATGCCCAGCCCTGACCAAGGACCAGCTGGCACAGAGCAGAACTCTAGCCAACAGGTAACTTGGGGCTTGACCAGACCTGCCTCATCAGTGTGGGCTTGCCTGAAGATCACTGTCTGTTTGGGGGTTTGCCTGTGCCCGGTTATGGTGTCCAAACCTGATCCTGACCCTGACTCACTGATTTGTGTTCCTGCCTTAAGTGCAGACCTGCCTCATACCCACAGACTAAACTTTCCTAATTTCATACACTGCAAAGTAACGAGGGATGGTTGGAAAGATAGATGAGCATTATATTTGAGAATTTTATGAAGTTGTGATTAATATTTTGACCTATATCTAGACTGAGTACTTTAAAAGCAAACTACTGGCATTGTTCCTGCATATCTATGAGCTGCTCAACTTTTTCAGCTCCGAAATTAAACTAATGGTTATAGTACTCCTGTGGTTTCCTACAATCGCTACAGGAAGTCCGAAAGAACTGTAACTTTTTTTGGAAATTAATCCCTTCAGGAAAAGAATATAAATTAAAATAATTGCAGAGACATGGCAGGCTTTCAAAAACAATGCATTAATTATTAATCCCCTGAGATATGACATGCAGAGTTCTTTAATGGGTGGCAAACTCTATGTAAGAGAGGGTGGGTGAAAAGGATCCAGCTTGGCCCTAATTTTGTTTCTCTGTTTCTTTCTTACTCATCTTGAGCTACTGGACATCTTGCAAAGAACAATCTTTGATTGTTTGGCAGGTTGGAGAACTCTTCATCTTCTGGTGTTTAAAAGCAATGGTCCAAACATTAGAGCTTTTGCAACCTCAGCCTGCTCCACCTTTATGAAGACAGACGTATCCAGGTCTAAATACTCTAGCAAGACCATTATGTGTACAAACTACAGCATCTTTTTCCTTCCCATAGTAGGAAAGTTACTTCATTCCATTCCAAGAGTGGGATAAACCAGGACATACAAATTGTTCACAATAAGATTACATTGTTTCCAATGGTTTCCCACTATGGCAAATACAAGGAAATTAAACCCCTTCTAGCTTTCTTCAACAGCTAATGTTAGGAAGGAAAGGATTCTTTTTTCCATAGCTTGCTTTATGGAGAATTTATCTACAATCACTTTGAAGAGAATCTGTTTATACTTTCATATTAATGTTTGTAGATGAACATAAAGAGTACCAGGTGATTCTCATAACAATAATGCTGATTTATAATTGAGAGCATACAAGATAGAGTATAATCAGATAATATTCTACAATACCAGGAATAATTAAAACTGTAACAGTAGAACAGCTACAAAGAAGGCATGGACGGCCAAAGGAGATGTCCAGACAGCAAGAGAAAAATTAGTGGAAAATACCTTGCAGAATTTCCTTACTTATACTCATCAAGAGATTAAAAAAAAAAAATTTAAAGACAGGAAGGTAATTAGCTGCTTGCCTCACAAGACATTAAAGAAATGGAAGTAATCCTTGCCTTCATATTACTAAAGATAGAACATGATCATGCTGACATGTAAAATAAGATTTTTAAGATGTAGAGCTTCCAAGCACAGAGACCTCAGATATCTGCTTGTTCCTTTCTTTTGTACACATATATGTACCCCAGGGGCCTCCACTTGCCTGGTTAGTGAGATGTGCTGAGAGATGAAACGGCACGGAGAGCTCTATGCCTGGAGGATGGAAGGCGCATTGCTCCAACTTCCCCTTCCGCAGAACTTACCAAATGTGCCTGGTCCCATCTTCTCACTGCAGAAGGTCCTCACCTGCCTGACTCCCAAAAGACAGGGTCCTATTTTTGGAGCACAACAGGTAGGAAAACCTGTTGTGCTGGATTTGTCTGGTAGGGCTGATGGGCCTTAACTCTTTACTCTGCAATTTCTCTACTCCTAATGATAAAGAAATACCCCTCAGTTTTAAAAGAGGTTTTTCTGAGTGTAGCTTCCAAGCAAAAGCCTACTGATTACAGAACCATAATGACTAAAAAAATCAAGACAATAATGCTGAGGACTGACAAGAATGAACATGCCAGGAAGAAGGACAATCCAAAACCACAACCAAATAAATCACCAGATGCCCCAGAAGCACCGAGGGTTAGGTACTGATGGTGCATGTGCCAAAGACAACGATGAAACACCAGGAGGGCAGAAGCCCAAAAGACCTGAAGAATACATCAGCTTTCAGACCTTAATTATACAAACAGACCAAGATACTGTTGTTCCCCAGCACACACTGTAGAATCCATGGGACAAAGTTATGCTTCTATTGTTTCTATTTGCCAGTATGCTGGAGGAGTTATCGGGAAGCTTTTTTTCATAATAGTTGCTTGGAAGCTGTGAGATGCTCTGCTGGGAGCTGCTGAGTAGGAAGCAACACTTAGGTAATAGCTCAGCGATTCAAAAACAAGACGTGCCTCAGTCTTGGGATCAGAAACCCTAACATAAAGCAGTACTTTCAAAGCCCAGCTTTTTCAAGTACTGTGAATATCATCATGGACGTCCATACACATCTACCATTCCTTTTCCTACAGCTTGATCTTACTGGCATTACAAGCATGGCTTGGTAAGTGTTTAAATTGGTTTATTCACTTATTGTGATTTCTAAGACACATTCAGTTCCTGGTGTGGGAACAGGTAGAAATGCTGCAGATTTATTTTGAAGAAATACTGACAGCACTGATAAAGCATTCCAAATTATGCCATAATTTATCATAATCAGTTAGTCAATTTGAAGTTGCTCCAGTCAGGAGTGAAAAAATATTTTTAATCTCTTAAGACATCAGGGCAATGTCAAACCTTGTTGCAATCTACCCTGCAAAACACTGCACAGAGAAGGCTGGGAGAGCAATACCAACTCAAAACAATTTTATAGCTTTTTTTTTCTTAAGAGGTGTGAGGCCTATCACATTCAAATATTACAAACAAGCACTGATCAATAAACACAAACCCTCCCTATATTAGCTATTACAGATGGGTTGTCACAGGTACCTACTAGGGCAGTCTTTCTTTTGCGAGTGCAAAATGCTTAGTCTACAAGCAGAGCAGGTAGCAATATTTCAGATTGTGATTTTTTTTTGCATGACTGTAAGAAGTTATTTGCCATTTGCATTAAAACGGTAAATACTTGAACCACTGTGAGCATGAACCTCACTGAAGTGGTGTATTTCTGAGCCAGCAAGGAATCATTTGTGGCTAATTCTCAAAAACAGCCCAGTAAACAAATTGAGGTAACTTCCTCAGAGATGAACATACAGATGAAAAAAATATTATATTATGGTGCTCACTTGCACAGGTAACAACAAAAATACTCAACAAAAAACCCCCTAAGAATCATCTAAAATATTAGTACTCTTATGGCTTTTGACTGAGAGGCTAGTAGGCAGTGCTTTCTCAAAATTAATCTTTTTGAGTTGTGAAATTTTAAAAGACTGCCAGGGACAGGATGCTTTCTTCTGGTTGAATGTTTCACTCCCAAACAACATACACCCTCGGTAGCAGGGTGACTCAGTTCACCAGCCATTTATTTCTGACAGCTAAGATGCACAGAGCTAAGAAAATAAAGAAACTTGTTCTAATGCATCTTTCTGAACTCTCCCAAGTTTGGATTTGAAGATTTCTTTCTGCTGTGCAACAGCTGGTGCACCATTGCTCCTACAGCTCCATCTTTAGGAGGCTAAGATTATTTTCTCTTCCATTTTGCACATCCAAGACCTTTGATAACTTTCACGAGACAATATAAATGCACCCAACAGCACAAGAGGTCACACCAACAGGTTTGAAATCCAGCACAGGACAAGCCCATCTGTGTTAATCTGCCTTTTGTGCAACTGGCAATTAGCCCATCCATGTTCCTGCACCTCTTCCACCTTAAACGATGTCTATTCTCTATTGCTGCAGAAGAAGGAAAATAATTTGACTTTCTAATTCTAAACTACTTGTACACCATCTAAAATAACAATATATGTGGAAGGCAAATCATATCTAGTCAATGTTGGGTCTCCTCAGCAAGTTTTGGCCCAGTTTCATTTCGTAGCACGTAAGCTAAACCTGTGGTCTCCTGATACTCATTAACCACGACGCACAGCTAAATGCATGGTAGGCGACAAACTACAAATGTTACAAATACTCTTTGAAAAGAGCAAAGACACAAAGACATCATTGTAAATGAGAGTATCTGGGACTTCTATTTACTGGATTTTCAGCAATGCATGGATATGCCCATTCATTTACAGAAATAATGGTGAGTGCCATCATCACCATGGTTTTGTCTTTTTTAGTATTTCTATTGCAGGGTATAAATAGGAATCTGTTCCTTGTTTTGCAAAACACCTTTTCTCACTCTACCCTGTAAAATACAGTCATCTAAACTGTATGATATGATGTATATAATGATATAAAAAATACCATTGAAGACACAAATAACTCAGATGGTTAAACACAGATAGATAAATAAAAGCAAAATTTCTGTCAAAACACATTATCTGCAATAAAGCTGGCAGAGCTCCATGAGGGCACAAAATTACTAGGCCATACATTTGCTTGGTTTTACTGAAGTCTATTGGAAAAGTCCCCCATGGGAGAAAGTTAATGTAAGTCTGCAATCGTATGTGGAAATGCAAGAGTTTTGAAAAAGAGAAAAGTAGTGATAAGGAAGAGTAAATAGTTTTCTTGCCAAGATGAAGATGTAGGTGCTCTCAATATCTCTGCAACTCAATAACTTTTGTTACATTCTTGAGAAGGAAGCCGTATGCAAGGTGGTAAATCTGCTGAGGAAACAGAATTATTGAAGTTACACAAAATGACTGAGAATGGAGAGGAATTCCAGTAGGATCTAATCAAAGTGGATGATAGGGCAACATGATGGTAGATAAATTTTAATGAAGGTAGACACGAGGCAATGCTTAGTAAGTAAAACTGTTCACTTCAACTTTATATTTACTGATTAGCCAGCATATGTGGGGAAAATATGCTAGCAATGAGATAATATTGTCTACCTTCTTCTCAGTGTGATAAGAAAAGGTCATTGAGAAAAAGGGTTTTCTGCGTGAGTATTGTTTATTTTTCTCTCCTCTCAGTATCCGCTGTCAGTTTGTTCAGCGTTTCTGATACACTTGAAACAACAGTTTACTTTTCAGAATGAGAACAGGGAAGAGTAAAACTCCTGAGGCTATAAAAAGTTTAAGAGATGTCCCCTTTTTTACCAGCTTTCTAAAATGTGTGAAAGGAATAAGATTATGGAGAATAGAGCGGGTGGCAATTAAGTGATTCCAAATGCAAGTGAAAGGGAAAAAAACTTAACAGCATTGGAGCTAATACAATCTGGTGCCTTGTGTCTTCTGGCTGGACCCTCTGGTGTCTAAGAGAAAGAGTGCTTTTAATGAAGGTTTATGCAGATTTGGACACTTTCACTGTCATTCTCCTGTGAGGATTTCCTGCTATTAAAGATGATGAGTTCATTTTGCAGGCTTTCTCTCAGTAAGAGCATCAGTAAGACCTTACCTCTTATTTGTAGCTGTTTATGTTGAAATTTCTGTCTCTGATGAATTTGGTTGGATCTAGCCAACAGTAGTGCCACTGGTTTCGGAAATAAAACACATGGGCAAGATGAGACTGCTCGGTCAGAGCTGACCCTTCCCAGATCTGAGCAATTCAAGTTCCTCAAGACTGGTCCAGAATATGTTACCCACCAAAACTCTGGCCAGACTCATCAGCAAGCAACAGCCCATTTATTTGGGGCAATTAGCCAGCAGTGTCTACACAGTGCTGCTTGTAGTGCCAAGACTGACTGATTTACTAGAACAGCAATAGCCAACAATGCCACCATTGCTGGGCCCAGACACAGGCAGCAGTAAATCAGGGAATGCATGATTGCCATGGAAGAGGTAGTCCCACAGACAGTCCTGCAGGCGGAGGTAACAGACGTTGGAAAACTTGCTGGAGCTCGTCCTGCTTTCCCTCTCCGAGCCCGACAGTTCAGTCTCTGGTATAAATTGATTTCAGCTGTACAGAGCACACGCTCCTTACTCAGATGGATGCACCACAGTTCGTGTATGACAGAGAAATCCCCACTTGAGGAAATTGGCAGTGGCCTTTGGATGTGCATCATTAACTGTGCCAAAGGCAAAGCAGCAAGAGCCGTGCTCTGAAGAGGACAGAACCTGCAGCGAGCAACAGCGCCCAAGCACCTCTGAGCTTTGTGTAAAGAGCAGGGCATGTAGTAAGGCCATCACTCACTCTATGGAGAAATGGAGGGAAGCTGGCCTCTGAGAACATCCCAAAATCCCAATGTATCATCATCCTAAAGAAAACAAGGAGGAAAGTGTTGTGGCTCTGCCTGCCCTGCAAGTGCCCTTTTGCTAGGATGAGATTCAGAGAGCATGACGAGAGGTGCTGGTATGAATTCAGCCTGTCTGGTACCCTTCCCAGCAGATTCTCCTCCAAGGACAACCAAGTTGTTATCAGTCCCTATATACAAGGGGCTTCATTGGGGTCCTCCGTGTTCAGTGAGAAGCTCCTCATTTTTAGAAGTGTAACTTGAAAATGTGCGCTTACTCTGAACTTGTCTAGTGATTTATGTGGCTCTGTGTGTACTAAGTTGGAGCTCCCAGTGTGCTGAAAGAAGTTTCTGCCCTTGACGTCTTGTAGCACCAAAGAAAAGATCCAGAAACAAAATAAGAAAAGGGCACAAGGAAAGATATGTTATCAATTACTAAGTGTCTGCTTCGACCAGAGCTTAGGCACACTCCAAAAAACCCCAAACCCAAAGTATTCGAAATGGTGGGGTCTTAATGCAACCTTATTCCTCAAATCAATTTCAACAGGAAGATTAGCCTGAGGATACTGTTTGCCTGATTTCCTCTTGCCCTGTGATATGCATCTTAGAGGAGCTTTGTGGACTAGGAAGCTGCAATCACTATAATCACATTTTTATACAGAAATAGTATGAATGGGAAATGAGAGGATCAGTAATCATTTTGCTTAGAGAACATGGTAACTCGTCAGTAGAGGAAGCTATACTTATACATTCCTATAGAAAGGGTTACACAAAGACATGAAATACAATGGCACTGGCACCAGCAGGGTTTTGCCTAAAAGATATTGGAGGGAAATAGTAAAGCTTTAAAAAACATCTAGTTCATAACAAATTTTACATTACTTACATTTCCTCAGATGAACTTTCTTGCTGCCTGTGCAAACATTTTTGTCCATTGATGGAAATAAGGACACTGCATGAAATACTGCAAGTATCAGAATCTCAAGGACTTCATGCATAAAAAATCCATCCTGGGAAGCAGCAGCTATCATTATTTTAGTCCCTTATTTACTGTTTCCTAACGCAAAAAAACCCATGCTGCTCTCCAGCACCTCTGAACTCTGTGTTACCATTCTCACTCCTGTTAAATATGCAGCTGGGAGGTAATCTGCTTAGCAACCAGCACAAACATATTGCACCAGAAGAAAAGGAAGGTTCCTTGACAAGCAAACTTGGCTGGAAGCCAGCTGAAAGACCCAAAGGCACCTCAGTCAAGTGTCTGTGTTTTCTGAATAAACTATAAATTAATGAGAGGAATAGCAGGGACAGGCTAAGTCAACAGTAATTTCAGGGCATACCCAAGCAGGTGAGCCACTGGGCACACTGTAACTATGGCACATAGAACAAGTGAGAAGTAGCTGGTTTTCAGTGCAGATTTTCCACTGTGTAATCTATATAGCTGAAACAAATAGTTTGGCCTTCTGGTGCCCCAAAGTCACTGCAGTACTGTCCCTGCAACAACAGGGGTGGACCCTCACCAAGAATGTCCCAGGTTGCCCCTGGTATGGCCAGATGTATGTGGCACATGCTAAATGAGATGAATCATTCTGGGCTTTAAAAAACATTTCCACAGCTGTGTGAGCAAGCAAAATGGCATTGCACTCAGGCATTCTTAATAAGAGCACCTCAACAGAAGTGAAAGACCAAATTCAGGCATCTTTCACAGAGTCAGACATGAAAAGGAAGGTCAGGGACTGATGTTACTGACAGACACTCAGACTTTGAAGACGTGGCTTCAAACTCTTCCAAAACCATCCAGTGCTACCTTGGCATGGCTCTCACATTGTGCCTGCAGCCTGTGCATGAGGAAACATTGTGAGATAGGCAAAAACATCTCCACAGCAAGCAGCTGAACCTCTAGCTCAAGCATGAGCATAAAGTCAAGCATGTTCCTCTAGCCCACCAGAGCATGTTGTTGAATTCAGCAAGAAACCCCTGTGCATGTTTTCCCACCAGATCCATGCCCAGGACCTGTGAAGACTTGGGCATTTTCTGCTGCCTGTCTTATAGGAGAGGAGGCAGAAAAAGAAGACATGTAAGGACCCTTCTCTGCAGCAGGGCGGTCTGTAAGAACATCCTCAGCTGCTCCTCAGGCTAGTCACTGACAACATGCTCTCAGAACTTTATTCACACCATGTCAGAAGACCCAACAGCTTCAGCGGCACAATTTGGGGGCATAAATGCATGAAAACTCCTGAGAACTGATAAGATTCACACTCACTCTGCAGCATATGGCTGATAATTTAAGAGAGGCTGGGACGCCTCTGATTCAAAAATAATTGTCAAGGGTGCGGCATACTCAGAATGTAAAAAAATTAAAATTTTGGACTCCATTCTGACAAAAGACCAAAACAACAATGACTCTAATGAGGCAGAAAACATCTAGGAATGAGGCTTGGCTGCTTCAAATAGTATGTAAGGCAGACCAAGGCAGACCATATGCTCTGCTAGAATAAAACATATGCTTTAAAGGACAAATGATTCATGAAGGGTTGGTTAAGTGGGATACATCATGTGCAGGTACAGAAGTTCAGGATGCTGCTACTACAAGCAACTGTCTGGGGGGAGATCGCAGTCCAGTACGTTATCTGTTCATGAGGGTAAAAGAGAGGATAAAAAATACCAGAGCCAGGGGTGGTGGTATCGCAATCCAGTTTCTGAATATATTAACATGGAAAATACTGCATTACAGGAACTCTTGATATTCACAGAAATGATCTTTCCATTAATCTTCACTTGATTACAGTGACTGTTTTCATAACAAGAAAAGCTCTATCTCTGATGTGCCGTGTAGAAATAATAGATTCAGCCTTAAAGCATGCACAGCTAAAGATGAATAACAAATTTTGGAGAGAACTATCCATCATGCATGATGGCAAACAGAAAGCTAACAGAGTGGAAAGCAGGCAGATCAAAAGTAACCAATGTCCATAGCTCATCTTGAAAGATAAGCCATGGCATCAGAATTTGAGGTATGAATGGATCAGAGCTGACTCAATAGAGAGTAACAGTTTAGTAAATATACCTGTACTGCTCATTTGCTTTCTTTGTACAAGATAAAAGAAAAAAGTGCCCTGGGAGGTAAGGGAGGCTGGGAGGCCTAAAATCAGCAGTGACTTTAGGAGGAGACACATGGCTTGACAGGCTTCTCTGACCATACCGAGCACGTACTCACCACGGGAAGTCTTCAGTATATGATAATGAGCAGCTGTCACCTACTTTGCAGCTCCTAGAAAGGCCCACCTTCCATGTGCTGATGTGGATGGGAGAGCCCAAAATGGGTTGATAAGGTGAGCCCAAAACGCCTATCCACCTCAAAAACCCAGTGCTCCTTCAGCTGTCTATGCAAACAGTATCACACCACTGCCAAGGCTGCTCCTTTCCTCTCCCCCAGCAGCAGGTTAGGATACTTGTTTGGCATGAAAACACCAGTGCTAAGAGGACTCAGGGACAGGGTGAGTGACATGCTGGGTCTCAAAGTGTGCGTGGAGCAGGTAAATGGGGTAGCGGTGTAGAAAACAGAAGAGCTTTTTAAGCAGACAGCAGTGGGTTTGAGGATGGACAGAAATCAGCAGTGCTGCTGCTGTGCAGGCCACATCTCAGAAATGCCCTGATAGGATGTTTGAAATTAAATTGCTTAGATGGCAACTAATCAATCTACATGGCTGGACTACTGTAAGCAAAACCAAACAGTAATTTCGACTTCTTTTCGTACTGCATTCTTTCATTTTAACTACCAAATGTACCATTTGAAACATAGAGAAGGAACATTTAACTTGACAGTATCTCTCTAAGCACAGCTAGTTATGAGGCTAGACATTAAAATATTGACAACTGCTAATAAATGTATACATATTATTATCAGTAACAAATAGTTTTTAACAGCTTCATACAGTAGGGTTTATGATGACTAAGATTGGTGCATTCATACCTCTATTGCTTCAGGAAAGATATATACCACCCATTATATTATTTCATACGTAATAATTTTTTCCTCCCTCCCTGGAGCAGAAACAATTCATAGGTAAAGGGGTCATAGAAAAGGGTTGTAGCAAGTGATAGTAATAGAGCATTCAGGGACTGCAACTACCCTGAAATGCAGTTTAAGTCAAATTACGACCACCACTATACCTCAAGGGAAGGAAAAGCATTTACTTTTCTTCTGTACTATAGAGAAGATTTACATTGTAAAAAGACTATTATTTGAGTTCAAAACTTTCAGGCAATCTCCAGTCAGTTTCCTTGCCACAGAATCTGATACCACTGCAAGTTTCAGCACACACATTTCCTAGTAACTACACTACATTTAAAAGATCTTTTAAGAGCAGAGCTCACCACCACAGTGTGCATCGCAGGGCTGTGCACCCGTCACAGAGCTTCTGGATGGAGAACACCATTTGCTCAGCTTGCAAGCAATGCTCATTAGCACTTGCAAAGTCCTGAGTATGTTCACAGGGTTCAAAAATTATTTGGATTAATAAAACCCAAATCACCTCCCACACACGGCAGTGCAGAGCACAACTGGGTCACTAGATCTCCAGTGTGTGGATTCTTAAGTAATTATAAGTGCATGTTTAAGAGATTAAGTAGCACTATCCAAGGATTCAGAAGGATTTTAAATGCTGAGATATATATCAGGTCAAATATATATATAACTCTCGATTGTTTTCAGTGATGGATTAAATGCACGCAAAATCTTTCTCTAATGTAGCTTCAGCTACAGTTCAAAACGAGGTAGTCTAACAAATGTATTTAGGACAATGGAAAAAAAAATCAATCCATGTGTGAAAACAGGACCAAAGGCTTTATTCAGAATCCTTTGAATAAAAGTCTCCTGTGTTTTTTAATCAGCAGTGTGCTGGTGCAAGTGCTGCATGTTTATAAAGTATTTGTACACCCTTTCTTGCACTGGGGTCCCTCTGGCATTAGGTAGGTTAAGCAATTGATGGTATCAAACTAATTCATTGATTTCCACTGGTAACAAAGTTACTGCATCTTAAATTACAGATAAACTATTCCAACAGAGCAGAAAAGAAGACTAATAAAAGTATTTTATTAAAAAAAACAAACCCCAAACCACAAAAAGTACCCCAAACAAACAATTTAAAAAAGTAAACATGCAGGAGCAATTGCAAAGGTGAAATGTATAGATCGTCTGGATAATGATTAGAATATTTTAACATTTTTAAAACAGATAGGTGAGTATGTGTTTACTCATGTGGCTGAGACGTGCTGTGTTTCAGCAAACATCATATAGCTAAGGAGAAGGCTGAACATCTTAATGTACTCACTACTGCACGATAATTAAGAAAAAATAATTTGCTGCAATTGCAGCTCATGCTGGGCAACCTCCCCTACAACTTCATTTTAGAGATACTTGTAGTTTTACTTTATTGAGTTGGTGAAGTGAGCTCCGGTTGGAGCAAGCAGCATATACCAGCTCTTCTTTTTAAAATGCTCTGGTTTTCTTCGCTAATCCGTCACTAAAAGGCACAAATTTTGTCTGAATAGAACTTAAACTTGGATGCCCATCTCCATTTACGGAAGGTTTTGAAGGTGACAGGGAAGAGGATAAAGCACATTTTAAACTGTTGTGCCTTCAACCTGCAAGAGACCAGAGCTGTAGGAGTTCAGCTGGGTGAGCGCCATACCAAGAGCAGTCAGCATATAAATACAAGAGGCACTGCTACATCTCACACTTTGCAAGAAAAAGGACCGCTTCCTGGGGGCAGTCCAGATCTTTTAGTGATTCCATATGGCACATTTCTCCAAGGAAAGGCTTGCAGGTAGTGTGTTTGCCAGTCTTGGCAAGGACTGGCCAGGGAGTTGGGGCCTTGGGTCCTCTTCCTGGCTCTGCCTGTTCTCTGATTGGTATCCTTAGGCAAGCTCATATCAACTCCAAAAGATTTAATTTCCTTGACCTTGATGGGTGATTGACTTCCATTATGAAAAGTTTCATAAACTGGGATTTATATTAGCTTTCTAAAACTAGTCTAGGTCAGGGAATCACACTCAGATAAAGCAGAAGAAGTCCAAAGGTACGGAACAGAAAATTACCAGAGGTCTTTGAAAGTATGGCATGGGAAAAAAGCTGAAGCACTTGGATTGATTCATTTCTACAGAAGGGAAATGAGATGAGACATGACAGGAGTCTTCAAATATGTATTAGGCAGAAACAATTCTCCACATGTGTATTGGGCAGAAGCAATTCTCAGCATTCTCTGCAGATAGAACAAGACAAGCAGGTATAAACTCTTGCAAGAGAAATATAGGTTAGACGTCATAAATTATTTTCAAAAAACATAAAGAAACAAGCTTGCTAGTCAAGGTCCATCCTTTACACATGTGATAAACAACAGTAGAGAAAATCTGCCTCAAATCATGCTTAGTATTACTAATCATCTGTCAAGACCAAGGATTTCTCACCATGCTGCCCTGTTTTCAGTGACCCTACATCTCTGATCTCCCTGAGAAACCTTTCTGAAATGCCTCACATATATTCATTACCATTTCTTGATGGAAAAAGTATCTGTTATCAAATATGGTCTTTTCTGGCTGCATTCTGGCTATGTTTTTAGTTGTGCACTAGACTATAATACACATTAGGACCACATTTCTAGACTCATGTCTTCTGGTCTATATGAAAGCACATTTCATGTCTAACTTCCCTCTTTGCTATTTTTTGATTAGCTTGTTCTAATTTCCCTGCAGCTCACATGACACAGTTCTCTCTTTTCCCTATGCAGTTTTAACAGAGAGGCAGCTCAGCTGCTGGTTCTGTAAAAAAGTCACCCATGGGACTAACTGAGCTCCAAAAAACTGCTTCATAAATTTGAATACTTTGATATGATAAATGCCAAAGCCAGCTTTACAGAGATGAAGGACTATATCTACTTCGCTGCTGAAACACGGCCATGGAAGTTCTCCCTCAACTCAGGAAGTCTGGAGGAGACATCATTGCATCATATAAAAGCATAAATGTTCCTAAAACTTTCCCCAAGGAAGCAGAGCTTTGTTCACTGGAGCTGAGAACAAGTGGCTAAGTGTGATGTTTGCGTCAGAACACTTCAAACACAGTCTTGAAGCATTATCATGCTCCCCCTAACACGCCTTTGGTGAACTTCTCTTCCAGCACACTGTTCCCACAGCTGGTGGTCATTTTCCCTGCTGTGGTCCCAGAAACCCCATCTCTGGGTCTCAGACCAATTATCCGGGGACACAGAAGGTTCAGAGAGCTGGAGGCATGTGGGCTTCATATATCCCCCATAAACCTTCCAATATGCTCCAAGATGGCTCATGTGAGAGCTCAACCTTTTCACAAGGCAGTGATAACAAGACTTGCCTGCTTCCTGACAGTTTTCTAAAAGAAAACAAATCGTCATTTACCGACAGAAATTTCTTTAGAACTATCAATGTATTAAATTAAACTTAAGAGCAAAAAAATCGACTGAACAGGTTTATCCACTGAAAATAAAGGTTTCTGTGTCTAGCCATATCATGCAACACAGAAATGCTAAAATCTATCACCACGCTGCGTCTCTTCAGCCAGCAGGAAAGTGCAGGCAGTTTCTACAGAATTGGTGGAGTTGCCTCTAACACTACCATGTGGAGAGGCTCTCCATATTTCAGCTGACTGGAGCTCTTTATGCAGCTGTAAACAGATTACCCTTCAAGTGTCTAATAATCTGTTGTGGGGTCTTTTTAAACAAAAGTGAGGTATTTGAAAACGTAGGTTGTTTTTTATCTGTTATTGTTGGAGTTCCCACTTGCAGTCATAGTGGAAACACCTTGTCCCCAAGTTCCCTGGATGATATGAATTCCCAGCTGGTGTTGCAGCAGACTGCTGGAGACCTCTCCTTCCAAGGTATACGGCACTGACTAGACCTTATGAAGCCAATGAAAACAATTATTCAAGTTAGTACGAGTGCAAGTAATCCTTAAGCCCTTAATTACTCCCTGTACTTGTACTGTTTAATTCCCATGCATCACTCTGAGTTCTTGGAGAGTTTGTCTTGACGTCCTGTGCTGAAAACCCGCATGACTCATGGACAGTTTAGGACTCCTGATGCAGGGTGGGTGCCAGGGCCACCCTCCAGCTAAGCCGTTCTTTCCCATCTCTCAGCACCTGCAGATTGCGCTAAAATTTTCACACCCCGTATCCATTTCCTTTGAACCACTACAAGAAGAATTGCTTCATCTCCAGGACAATACTGCAAAAGAAGAAGGAAAGTGTAAAACCTAAAGCCCCCCCAGACCTTACCAGATGAACAGTAATTTTTCTAAGGTGATTTGTTCCTGTATCTTTGCAAAAATGTTGTCAGAACTGAATAGATAAAGATCTACTAGGCAGAACAGAATGCGATGATAGTCCAATGTCAACTGGCATATTTATCTCCAGACCTGCACACTAATGCTGAAGAGAAGTTAAAATTAAATAAATTTATTCTAAGTGTAACCAAAATGCCATAAATAATGTATCACTTGATACTCAGGAATATGCACTACATATTGGGGGACATAAAACGTACTAAGAGCTGTACCAACCTAATTTATTTTACTGCACTAGGCTCCTACATCTCATGTCCCACTCTCAAGGCAAAATTGTATTAATATTATCAGGTCCAATGCCAAGCCAAGGACAGGGATCAATAAAATTGAGAGTTTTTGGTTGTCAGCTGCGCTCCTGGTACAGTGGGAGCCCCAGATTCTGAGCCCTGCAGCTGTGTGAAGTGAAATGTCCAAAGTACCAGCAGCCAGCTCCTCGCCCCTACAGTCACAGGCAGAGGCAGCAACATATTGCTAGCCACAGGCAGAATTTGTACACACTCAAAGGGCTAATGTGACTTAGCACATTATCCACCACAATCGGTTCACCCAGCCCTAGCTGCCGATGTGAGGTGCCAGCACACCCAGCATGGCTCCAAGTGGCAGGGTGTTATGTCAAGCAGTGGGAGGACCTTGAACTGGTGATGGAAGTTGCAAAAAATTCAGAAATCCAAGTCTGGGGAGAACCCTGACTTCTTTACAATCCACCTAGTAAAAAACACCTAAAAACTCCAGCGGAGCTTCCTTCCTCAAAAAACTTCCCTCTAAAATACCTATACAATGAGGTAAACTTTCAAACAAGCATGCAGTATTTTCCTGGAAGCATTAATGAAGCTAATTACATATACATCTCATTAGCTCATTATAAACTGCAAAAAAAGCGGGGTGAAGCTTTGCATCTGCTGTAGCAGAGGCAAATGTTACCACAGTTCTTATTTAGCGCCAGTCTTCCAAACCATCGCAGGGTGTCATGCAAGTGACAGGCAGCACCAATAACAGAGGGAGTCCCTTGCCTAAACCCATGAGAGAAAACACCAAAACAGAGACAGTGCACAGGCATGCTGGAATCAAACACTAACAGAATGACCACATTTGAAGAACTATAAATACGCCTTATAACGTATATTAGCAGGGTAATCACTCCAAATGTCTGGCTATATGGGCAGGGGAGAAGTCATAAGTGGACCTTGCTGCTTTACTTCAACCCTGCCAAGATGCTTCCCACCACCCTGGCTAAGAGCAGAAACCATCTTATGACTGCTGCTGAGATAACATTTAGGGAAACATTCGCCATCAAACCAATTAAAAAGAAAAGCAAAATCAAAAATTACAGTTACAAAATTGTGGGCTCCATTAAAAAGTCAGTCTGATTTAAAATATACCGATCTTTGATGTTTTAGACTAGTTTTACTAGTTGGGCTTTTTTTAAACATGATAGCTGTCATGCTTCAAAGTGGGGAATACCAGATGAATCGTAGCTGCAAATTGTTTACCGTGACAGTCCACAGTTTAATCTTCCAGCTGTGACTGATAGCAAGCTTCTATCACTTAGTGAGCTGCTTGGAGGCTTTTTTCAATTATTCTGAATTTTTTATCTGCAGGTACTTTTGATTCACACAATGGGTAGAGAGACGACAGTTCAGGAGTGCACACATTCCCCGAAGCCACCACAACTGAGCTCCAGAGCAGGACTGTTGGTAGGCCATGCATAATTCAGTACATTTCTTAGAGAGCTATCGCTTTGCCAAAGAAGTGAGACTGACTTGTGCGCACAAGAGACAGTTTCTTCGCATCGGCTTTTTTCTTCTAGATTTTCTTGCATCTTTCTTTCAGGTTTAAGCTTTTTTAAATGACACCTTTTTAAACTACATCTTAGACATTTTTAGAACATGCTTCCAAACTATTCTTTGGAAGGCATACAGAGACCATGACGCTACCTCTTGTTCTTCTTTCCCACACAGCTTGACAGTGTACAGGCCTGTTCTGTATCTAAATTTACAAGCTGTGACAAGTGATAAATATCCTAATTCTAAAACGCTATTGTGTACCTCTGAGACAATTAAAATTCCTTAGATACCTAGATGCAGTACATAATACATTTAGTCAACATTACAACATGTCAGAGAAAGAATGTTTTATCCCAAGACACATCCAAGCATCTAAAAATAGGCCTTCAGTTTAAATAGAAGTATTGTAATAACATTCATTGGGAAATCCCCTTTCCTCAGATTACAAAAATAATATTAATTTGTAGATTGTCTCATGTGCAGTAAGAACTGAGTAGAAGAGTTTATATAAAGCGTCAAATAAACTACATATCTTTTTTTAAGGAGAAAAATTATGGCTAAAACTGACGCATTGTTAATTCTCTCGTTTAAACACAAAAAACCATACCATCCACCTGAGGGCACAGACTGAGCTCCAGCCCACACTATTCCGTACAGTTTAGCAGCAGGGGAAGACAATACAAGGGTTTTCCAGGTTTGGCCACAAGATGTTTTGATCAAGACATGCCATTTTATTCAAAACTCATCATTCCTCACTCAGTTTTGCTCAGTTTCTCTGGAGGTTGTGCATACCTTTCCAGGAGTGGCTGGCAGGAGCACAGTATAACTGCAATGTGTGATAGACAGGAAATTAACCACTGACTAGATTTCAACATTACACTGTTAGGACACCAGAAATGCACACTATTTCTGAGATGCATGGCAGTGGTAGGCGACAACTCACTCCTTCACTTACTGTACTGCTTCTCTGCTTTTAGTGATGAGGTAGAAGGGTGTCTCCTGACTCTTCTCTGCCAATTAGAAGCTATTTTATTTCTTTGTGCTAGTTTAATTAAGGACTGTAAATGGAATTTGTCTTCTTTGGGAGGCTTACTTTAAATAAGAAAACAAATAGAAAAGACTGGTGTCACGTTCAGCTGGAGAAAGGTTTGTGACATGCAAGAACTAACTGAACTGGCCTCATTTTGTGTCACCAAGGTCCACTGTGCAGCATCAGTGTTGCTAGAAGTTGCTGCTGGCATCAGTCCACCAGCCGGCCAGTGTACACATCATCTCCATTGCATTCTGGTTACCAGTTTTTACCTTTTTACATAAAAAACCACACACTGCTCAATGCCTCATGGCCCAGTCCAGATAGTGTGCACTAAAACAACCCTTATGACTGCTTGGTGAATCAGCACACAGTGAGCGATGTGCCCCATTCTGAGGCAAACCCCACCGACGCACGATCTGGTGTCGAGGTTTATGTGGGAACACTGCCAGCTCTTCCGATGAGGTCCAGTTCCCACCTCTGAATCAGAGCACTTTATTCTCTCATCCTAAGTGTTCATATTTCTGTATAAGTATTTCTGACTCTGTAGCCCTCTATGGAAGTAGTGAGGGCAGCTTACACTGTGTCAAGACAGATGAGCAGATCATGAAGTTGGGAAGAGCATAAATTGAAGATTTAGACCACGTAACCCAGCTTAATTCACTCCTTGCCATAGGGAAGAGAGAGTCAAAGGCTTGTTTGTAAACCACAGAAATGCCAGCAGCTTTCTCCTCCAACCACATTAATGCCACAGGTAGACCCTTGAAGCTGCCACATGTGAAGCCTTGGGCTCATCTCCAAGGGACTGAACGTCTGCCACTGCTGATGGTGGTGTTACTGATGTCTCGTGTGCCAACAGCCCACAGTTTCTGAGAACTCCCACTCTGGAGGAAAATATTGTGCAATTGTTACTGTTTTATTCAGGTTAGTGTTCTTGGTTGGAGGGTCTCAGTCATTTTTCTGCCAGTCATGGTTTTACTTATTTCAGACCTCAGTCAGCTTTCTTCTAGCATTTAAATTAACTTTGGAAATCCCAACTTGAAAGCCTGTGGTCTCACATCTGTTGCAAGACGAAGAACCACAACATTCTGAGCTGTTTACAGCCTCATGTAATCTTGTCCAGGCCTCTAGAGATTGCCAAACAGCAAGCCGGAAGGAAAGGCTGTTGAAATTGCAATTTTCAAGTTCTTGGATCACAACTAATAGACTCGTGGCAATAATGAAAGCTGCAAAAGATGCTCTTCCTTCTTTTATTTCAGATATTCTTGAGAGCACCTGGAAGACTTACATAAATGACCTCAATTTTAACCTGTTTGGACTAGTTTAGCGTGATGGAAAAAAAGTCATGAGTGATATTCCAGCCCAACCTCTACATGGAAAAAGTTTTTCCTCTAAAAATAGTCCTGCACTCTTTCGGCTGTAACACTTCTCACACTACTAAATTAGAATTCACAAGTCTTCTGCAAGATTCCTAATGGGATCAAAGATTAGAAACATCTTTGAAGTTTGTCTTCCTTTGCTCCACTGTTAATACATACCTGCACTAATCCACCATGGTTCTCCTCAACTAATCAGTCAACTCTCCCTCCCAAAAGGGACAGTTCACAGGCTTTTTCCAAATCCCCATTTGTTTGTGTTCATTATCCACACTTCATTTTGCAAAAGCATACCATTTTGTCAATTGATTTTTCATGTTCTATAAAGAGGACAGTTTTGTTTTCTGAAACCTTTTGGTCTAAATGTGATTTTCCAGTAATATTTACAGTACTTATATTTGGTCCTGTTTATTGCTGGTAAGGCAATTGGATTGAACTGTGTGTGTGACAAATTCACAACATCTTACTTTTGGCTTCAGCTATTAATAATATGATTGCAAGGAGATCATCTCAGTCTCACTTTTTAAATTTGGTCCTTGTTGAAAGAGATGAAAGAAACACTGAACCTCAAGTTAATTTGCTTCTTGTTTAGGAAAACAAGCTAACAGCCTCGCAGACCCTAAGCAGAAATCACACAAGGGAAAACATGATTTAAAAAAATCCTTTCAAAATTTACATAACTCAAAACTGTGACACAAGTATATTTCTTTGTTTCACTGTGACTCAAAGTTGGCTCCTAACTACCATATCAAACTTGTTGTATCTTTAAATTAATACTTATTTTTGAAAAAAAAAAGTTATCTTTGGAAGAAAGCCTATTATTATAGAGTCTGTAATGATTTTTGTCACTGACAGTAATTGGTTCAGTCAGGCAACTGTTAGGTTTACTCAAAGATTTCAAAGCCAGAATGTCTCACTGTGCTCACTGGCTTCAACCTCACAGACAATACAAAATGCAGAATTGAACCAGAAGCAATATGTCGTGCTTTTTGAAGACGTAGCTTTGTGGAGTTGAATGCGTCTAGATTACCACAGGCTTGGATTTCAGAAAGCACAAAAACTGCAGGTGAAGTCAATGGAATACTCCAGGGATAAGCCCCGTAGCTAGACATCCAGAATTAACCCTTGTAGAATACTGATTTATAAACTGAAATGAAATGCATGAGAGGGACATGGTGAAGCAGAAAGTTTCTCAAAAGTCCTGCAAGGTCATACTTCATTAGTGGGAGACCATGAAGATTTTAACTGTGATTCCATTCGAAGGCAAGGAAGAAAAATAGAAAAAAAAAGAAAAAAGAAAAAGAGAAATGGATGAGCTCTCATTTCTTCAAAGCTTTATTCGTTAATTTTTCTCTGGGCTGAATTAAAAGATTAATCCATTTCAATGAATACCCACAGGGTTCACTTCTAAATGAGTACTTTCCCCCTCAACAGATAGAATAGGAAGATTAGAGTATGAAAAGAACAACTTATAGAGAGTTTCCTGGTCTTCGGAGGGGTTTTAATTTGGATGTGACAGACATGTTCCAGCTGCTGCTTGTCTTCATATTTTCAAAAGGACATTTTAAGTGCCACTGTTCCAAGTGCTGAGTGTCCTCAGAAAGATGAGTTCTGTGCTTGTGCCTGTTACTGGCTCTGGACTGACTGAGGCTTTTTCCCAGACTGTAAAATTCACACTCGACCATCAGCTCTCTTCTTCCTCTCTCACATCCCTATCAGAGGGGACACCCTTCAGGATCACTAAGACTAGATGTTTTAGAAAATGTGATATAAAGATCGAAAAAAAAAAAAGTTGTTTTAGAAATGGCTTCACTGCTTTCTTTGTATCCTTCTAACAAATTAATGAAGTTCATCATAATGCAATAAATAAAGCAGTCATGATCTCCTACTGACTAGGAAAGCACAAAATCAGCCACAGGACACCTTTAAAATAAACAAGAGGCTGATGAAACCTCCCAGTATAAGGGCACCAAGCAGGCTGCCACAGTAGCTACATTCACGAGACTCCCACAGAGGTAAAAGACAGAGACACCTTGGGTCCCTGTAACGAGAATAATCTAATCCTGGGGCAATGCACTGCCTTCTCCAGTGAAACTGGTGTCTGGCAGCCTGGTGTGCAAGTGGTTTGAACTACTTTTTACCCTCTGCAGATTAAACACTAAGAGATGCTGTGACTAAATTAGGTGCACATAATCAGTCAAATAATCCTGTGTGGAAATGGGCCAGGAAAGAGGATTTGTCACTATCTACTTCTTCCTTGTCGTCCCGTTAACCAATACACGCGCAAACATTTGTACTCTCCCCCCCCATTATACCGACAGGAAAGTGAGGTGGATAATTCAAGCCACTTTTTAAAAACCAGACAGAAATAAGTGCCAAAAACTGGAACTAGAGCTGCCAGGTCTGAGTCAGGACAATTTTAGAACATAGACACAGGATCTCCCAGACTGGACTTCTTACACTAAAACCGCAGATTTTATATGGCACTTTGTAACAATAACAAATATGATGATTAAGCACTCGAGTTGAGCTGGCACAAGAGCTTGGCAAAAGTCTTTCAACAGTTCTTTGCTCATAAAAAGCAAGCTTTGCAGAATTCAGAGTTTCATGGATTTCTTCAGTTTTGACAAACTTAAGCTCGGCAAATCTGAAACGCCTTTAAATATTTCAGGTTGGCATTTTCACATAAAAGTAGTTCCTCATTTCCAAACCAGCTTGATCTTCCTGCCTCTACTTATTCATTAAAAGGGGTGGTGAAGGTCCTCCCAGTGTGGAACTGCTCCCTTCTGCTGTGTGTTCTGATGGGCAGGGGAAGAGGTAACAATGGAGAGAGCAAAAACATTATCTAAACTTTTAAAATACTATCACATTTAAAATATTATCGCAAGCACCATATCTAAAACCCCCTGATATTAATAGGCAACCTATATAACTTATACTTCAGCGCTGTTGTTTCAATCTCTGCCAACAGAGAGAAATGTCTGTGCCTACACCCCCAAGTCATTCTTTGCATGTTTTTTTTCCCCCATCATTAGGAACTAGAGTATGAAAGGCAAATGCTGCTAAGTAAAGGCAGCTCAAATGTCTTACAGCCCTTGCTCTTTCCGGCTGGCATACTGCACTCTTCCAGATGCTTCACCCCACAAAGCTGAGAATCTTAATACTGTTCTACTTTAGTCCTGTTCACAGTGAAAAGATGGCATAAAGTGATTCTTCCATCAAGGCATTAATATCAGAACAAGATCAGAAGGGAAAAAAACCCTGAATTTATCATATAGAAAACTGAACAGAAAATCAGTCATAGAACTATGATTGGAATTAATTATCATGCTGTAAATTCTCTGTATTTACATAATTCTTATGTATTTAAGAACAATTGATATACCTGTCTACCACGAGACAATTTTGAACGTTCTATCCATTTTGGAGGCAATTAGGCATCTATTCAAGGCTTCTGTGCTCATTTTAATTTCCTCATTTCTCCACCCACCTGAATCTGACACTTTGACATTTTTGCTTGTTAGAATGGAAATTCAACATTTAGCAAGGCTAGGCGATGCAAGGTCAAAAACCAGTGAAAAATACATATATAGAAAAAGGGATCATGGAGGCTTACATCAATAAAACACATGGTTTCATTTTCCTATAATTTTTAACAAAACAATAGCTGTCATGAGATACTAAAGTTTTGAAATATTCATCACCATTTTCTTGTTCAGTCTCAAAATAAATTGCTTCAGCACTCAGAGCTGTGGGTAGGTGCTGAATAGCATTATGTCTTTTAGTCTAGCACGTCAACGGAGAAGAATTGCCTTTAACACCGTGCTATTGTTCTATTTAAAGAATCTGAAGCAACAGGGGTTCCATCACTTGACTTGGAAGATTATTTAAGAGACTAGTAGACCTTATAACTGTGAAGTATTTCCCGATATTATACAGATATTCTTCCATTTCCTGAACGCACAGCAGTTAGCATACCTGAACTCATTCTAAACAATCCACCCTTCTTCCAATCCTCCACACATCAAGTTCTTCCACAGTGCCAGACCAACTCTTTCCCATGTGATACTTACAGCATGTTAGAGTCTATTCTGATGAAGTACATGAAGCCAATTACGCGAGCAGGACATTCAGCTGATCACTCAAAATGCAGATACAAGCAAATGAGAGAACTCTAAGCCCCTCAAACCAGTAAAACAGAAGGGACAGTCTGAGCATCATGTTACCTCCCTGCAGAATCACACGATAATACTGGGAACCACATCCCAGTCGTGGGTCTTTGGTGGATGCTGTGAACCTCTTATGCAAATCTTCCTGGAGCAGACACAGGAAAAGCTTCCATATAGCGCATTTAAAAGTCCGAGGGAAAAAGTTTGGTACTTTGTTACAAGTTGTTCAGACTGGAAGTCTTTACTTTATGTTTGTACAATTGCTTCTCTCCACTCCAAATCATAGTGGTTTCAATCTTAACATGACTTTCTAGTCATTCGTTTTTTCTCATATTTTGCAGAATACATTCACACTCCTCTTAGACTGAAGTATCTCAATTTTTCAATTCTAGTCAATTTAGATGGTAAACAAGCAATAAGTTTTTAGACACACAAACCCCTGTTTTCTCTAAATAAAGAATAATGGTTTAAAATATCAGGCAATTCCCAAAACCTCTAAAGTATTACACAAGAACTGGGGCTAAATTTGAATTTTTCAGGTAATCTTGAACAAAAAAGTTAGTGGACAAACCTATCTGAGGCACAGAACAGATCTGTGCAGTACTGATAGCAGGACCTGGAGCTGAGCCTCAGCCTGGGCTTTCCCAGACGTCCCATATGTGTCAGGCCGTGTGGCTTTGCCCAAGCAGAAAACCTCACATGGGCCTCATTGCACTGTTGTATAGAGCTGCCCTGATGTGGGAAACCATGGGATGAGAGGTGTGGAAGCGGAAGGGGGAGCTGCAGGCTCCACACTGAGTGGAGAGGAACATTGATAGCAACAAAGGATGGACACACCACAGCCCCCCAACCTCATTGGCACAATGGGCTCTCACTGCCTCCACTTCTCTGAGTTGTTTGATTGAACCGCAACTGCCCCTGTCATCCGTACGGAATGAAGAGCTCACCACCTTCAACCATCTAACCATTTCATTTTGAGCAGGGCAGCACAGTCAGTGGTGATCTGTGGTGAGCTCCCCTGATCCACCATAGAACCCAGCTCTGAAATGGAGTGGTCTTTGGCTTCTGACTTTGCACCCCACCTCCTCCAGCACGGTGAGAAGCTGCCTTATGTGCCACCATCATCATGAATGAGCTTTGCAGACCCTGGCTTCCCTGTGTGCAAACCACAAATTACACATAGGCACCAAGAAGTGGATTTTAAATGGCCAGAACTGACTAGTGACCCTGGCTTGCAGGTCGGGTCCCTACAACAGAAGCTGGTGAGATGTTGAGCAGTTTGGAGACCAGAGCTGCCCCTTCAGTCTCAACACAAAATTGGCCAGGACTCCTAAGGAGCAGAGCCCCGTTGTGACTGATACCGACTAGCAGCTGGTGTCAAGACTGTCACAGCTGGCATGTTATTGGCAAACAGCAGCCTGGCTTATACACACAATCCTGGGATGGAACTCCAGGAAAGACCTGAGGACAAGCAGACAAGTGCTGAGCAGTCTGTCCTGTCTCACCATGAGAGAAGAGCACAGTCCCACAGCTTCAAATCCATTTAATTGAGTCAATCTGAATATGTGAGGTATTGCCAGAAAGTCAACCAAGAAGCAGAGCACAAGCTCCATGCACATTCAGGCTTACTGCTTTCAGAGGGGTCACAGGAAGGGGGGAAATCTGGTGAAGAAGAAAGCTGCCGCATCACAGCTCCCTTCAACAAAACTTCTCCTCAACAAAACTTCCCCTCAACACAAATATCATGTCCCCTTACTCTAAACAACTGGATTTTACTCCCTAGATGGAGACACTCACTGGGACTTTTGAAAAAAAAATGTTTGGGAAGAACTAGCACCACAAGACACCTGGCAGAGGAGAGAAAATCAAGAACAGGATCTCACCAGGGGCCCTTAAACAATCACTGTTTACCCTAAAACACTCTGTCCCTAAAATAAACCAGTGTTTTCCTCTCACCTAGCCATCGTCATTGGCTTTTTAGTAATCTAAAATATGTCAGGATTTTGAGGTGAGCCCCTCAATTTACAACAGCAGCAGCTCCTCTATTTATAACAAAAGCACACTTGTAAGGTGTTATCAACTACTGTCTCCCTGACACGCAGAGATGCTGCTTAAATAGAAAATAGTGTTATATATGTTTGAAGACTTCTAAAGCTAGATAATTTTGCATTTTCTACCCTACTGAGCTAGGAAATTAACAGTAAAACTTTTTCCTGCCCTCTAGGAAACCTGATTTAGTCAAAGACATGATCTCAGGTAGTAGCTACAGAGTCAGCTATTTATTTAATTTAAGTAAAACTCTTCTTCCAGCAGACAGTGAAGGGAAGAAATAATATGTCATGCTAAGATTCCTGAGACAGTACTTCTTCCCTGCATCCTTTCTGTGCATGTTGAAGTGCACTGCTGCTCTGTGTTAAATAAACTGCAGTAGAATGGAAAGCAACAAATTTGTGCTCCCTGGGTGCTGGGCAACTAATTTAACTCCTGCTGGCACATAGCCAATAAATAGAAAAAGACGGTACAGTTTCATACAGATAACATTTCTATGAAAGTTAATAAATTAACAGTAAGGAAACATTTTTTTCTTCCTACCCATCTGCCCCATGAACTGGAGTCGTGTTGCCTTTAATCCAAAGCAAGCAGGTGATGATAGGTGTCACCTCGTGTGATGACTTACTGAGGGCTGGCACCCTAAATGCCAGATGTGCCCTCACCTGCTTGGCAACACACCTTCTCCTTTCCTCACCCTTGTCCAGGAGGAAGCACTGTCCATTTGGAACTAAAGAAAACTAAAAGTCTTCAGGGCTGGACAGCTGTGCATGTCACAGGAGCCACAAGAGAGAGATGACCCTCGAGAGGGGCTCATTCTCTTGCTCTTACATGGTGGTGGAGGGAAACTAGACAACAGCTTAGATGAGTTATCTAACCTGGCAGCAGGAGCAGAGTTATAGGTGCTGTTTTGCATCAAGTGATGGGCTGAGCTCATCGCTACATGAATTCGTACAAGCAGGACACTTCCCCTGGGTAGTTTTCATACCCATCAAAACTGTACTCTCAATATGCACAAGCTGATCTTGTAATATGCACGACATCCTGATCCCGACATTAAAGAGCACAACCATCTTCAGCTGAGTCAGCTGAAACCAAATGCTTCCACGTCTTGCCAGTGATTGGAATATGATTTCAGTTTTTATGGGCCTAATGTACAAAGGTAATATAAAAATACACCAGAACATATAAATGAAATCAACTTAAGAGAACTGAAGAATCAGATATAACTGTCTATGCCTGAGATTACTAATGCTTCTTCCACACTTTTTTAATAGAAATCAATTGATTCCAATTCAACAGCTTGGAGTATCTTGCTTTTAGAGTTGTATGAACCTGTACATACTGCATCTGTACAGGATACTGGATGTATCCTTGAACATACAGTGTGTTTAAGGATAGTGCTGTACCTACAGATGGAATTTTTTTCAGATTCTCACTTTAAATTGTTGAACAACAAATGCAGACATGTAGTTTAGATCTAATCAGATATCAAGTAATTCTATCCTTTACACAGGTTTTATGTAACTAAAGACTAAAAGATTTCAACACCAGATAAAAGAAAAAGTTTTCCAAAGGCATAAAAGTAGGGTAAAAGCAAAAAGCAAAAGAGGTTGACTAAACTCAAAGTAAAGTTTATTAGGAAATAAACAAAAACGAGGGATCAGTCCAACAGCAAAACAAAATACAAGCATGTTTGGGGGCATTGGAAAAGTTACAAGTCCCTGCTGACATTAGTCTTTTGCACTTCAATCACCCCATGTAAAGGGTAAAGAGAAAATCCTTAGGGTTTTGAACGATATTAATTGTATTTGTTGTAATTAATTTCAAATTAATACAAACAGTGGAAGATTTAGGAGCCTGCAGCATCTTGTCTCCTCTACTCCCACGTATCACCTGGTGGCCCGTCTGCACCCCTCCTGGGCTGATACCACTTGCTTTGATACTGACAGAGCTCAGGCTCAATCCAGTCTTCAAAGAAAAACGGGCATGAAAATCCCTCAGTCCCACTTTCTGCTCTGAGCCCAGAGCATGTGTACACTTCCCAAGGACTGCACAATCCAGTGGGTATTATTTTGTACTTAATAGAATTAACAGCCTTTACAGAAAATAGGATTTGGAAAGGCATTTCTGCCATGAGATCATTCAAAGTCTGGTAGATGTTTGACGGTATCAGCCCGGATCCCTTTCATACCCCTGGCATTATTTGCTCAATTTTCTAAACTAAGTTTATTATACTGAATATTAAGAAGCAGAAGTAAAGCAGATAAGAAAGACTGTATCTCTTATTTTAGATAATATTTGTCCTGTTCTGCATTGGCTGCCATTTATTTACCAAACACAGTTCCCTCTGTTTATTTACTCTTTCAGCTTGTTAGAAGAGAAATTCCAGGTAAAACAAAGTACAAGAAAGAATGCCTCAGGTTCACTCTTAATGGGATTTTCCCTGTAGCAGGGTAAATAACCCCTTCACATCCAGCCCCTATTCATCTGTTAGTGTTAGTATTTTGAATAGTTGATGGATTTGAATAATTGTTTATTCATATTTAATAATGAGCAATTTTTAAAATTATTATTTCACTGGGAAATCAAGATACCAAACCAAAGTCAGTGGCACATAAGAGATTAGTGACTACTGCTCAGATTTCATTTGTCCTAAATTAGATAGAAACTCCAGCCTGGACAATCCTGAAACACATCTGTTTAACATCCCTCCAGAAAGAAAGGCACTTCTGGGACTTACGGTTAGTTGTCCTGCTCTGGTCACTCTGAGCGCTGTCATTTGACTGGTTGCTGGAGACAGAGGACACACTTGAGCTCCTGACAAAACCAAATGTGGCCAGCTTAGCTGCTGGCAACCGGGAATAACCTGGGGGACGAAGTCCAGATGGGCAGGGCTTTGGGAGATTTGATTTTGCAGCACTTGGACACGATCCTTTCTTAAGATCAACTGAAAGAAGGAAAAAGAAAGAAATTTTTGTTAAATAAACTAAACTGGAAGACACTGTACATCGTCTGTATCTCCCAGCCACATAAGGGTAGTATTAAGACTGGATACAAGTTTTAATGGCTGATCAAACTGCAGTGATGTCTTATTCTTTGCTGCATTGAAAAGACATTTGGTGGAAAAATTACAGGTCACAATAATTTTTAAAAGGTCAAATACGCCAGGTACCCAGGAGACCTAACTCAAACTTCCAGCAAAGTAACATAGTTCAACACTGCTACGAATTTCTTTTATGTTATCTTCTTCAATGCAGTATCACTTTCTAATTTTACATTTTCTATGTGCCAATTAATAAAAAAACCTCACAGAAACCAGCACACTATGCACAACTTCCAATTTTGGGAACTACTGTAGATCACCAACAATCATCTTCAAGGACACAGGACTTCTTTGTATTTCATCAAAGAAAACACTGATTTGAAGTTTTTCTTTCAAATTCCACTGAAAGAAAACACCCTTTTCTTGCACCAAGCTTGGAGACAAGGACATGACCCGTCAAAGTCCTACTTTTCTCACATACCGCTGGCCATTTCCACCGGTGGACTTCTCCTCGCTAAGCCATCAGCCCATGAGAGTGACACCAAGTCTCAGACAACTGCCTGGTGTACAACACCTGAAGTTAGGCCACAACAGCGGTTCAGCTGTGATGTCTGCCAGCGGTTACTGATTACTCATCTGTCTCCGGCTTCTGTCCTAACCCATATTCTGCTGCTCTTGCTCAGGCAAATTTTCCAGGCAAATATAGAAAACAGGTTCACAAATGTTCCTCCTTTTTTTCACAGGCCAAAGGTCCGTGATTGTGGCAGTCTTGCCTTCAGGGTGAAGGACCAAAGATAAGAGTTTGCTTTTGGCTGTGAGGTCTGGATACCAAGTGACTCCAGACCTCAAGTGTACATACATTTGGACAGAGCTTTTCTTCCTAGATTTGAGAATACCAGATTCCTCTTCCCTGTGGAATCCTGAGCATCAAAAAACCATATGTTTTTAAAAAGTATTAACAAAAGTCCCCAAAAACTAATGCTAGAGTGTTTAATCAGGACCAGTGGAATAGGAGACAAGAAAGCATTAAAAACTATCAACATATGCTGCCAGAAAATGCCACAAAGTCACCCTTTTTCCATTCTTATTCAGTGAACACTATTTGTACACTAGCCCAACACAAACTTCAAAGGAAGAAGTGAACATTTGTAATATAAAGAAAAACACAAATTAACTGCACAGTAAGATTATGGTCATATTATTACAGTATTTAATTCTTTTGTAAACTATGTAGGTCACAGACTTATTAATTTTAATGAAGCATTTCACTTTGAGAAGACTTTAGAGAAAACAAGACTAAATCCTTTGAGCAGAAACATGTTATGGGGATTTTGAAAGATACTTGTGTACCTCATCACTATACTAATGCTAAGCTTTGTTTAACATAACTAAGCCTTTCCTTTTGAAATAGAAATACGTGTAACACCAAGCTGAAAAGAGTTCTGTTCTCCCATAAAACACATTCCTGTAAAGACATAAAAAACTGCTCCTTGCTGAAGGAATAAAACAATTTATGTACTCTAGGCTCTTAAAATGCATTTTTGTACCCACTTTTACCAGGTTGAGCCCTTTATTAAGACGCAAGGAGATGGACATCTGCAGCACCTTTGCCAGCCCAGAGGCATACATGCTGTGCAGAGTAACCCAAATGAAAATAACAAATACCTACAGCGAGTAATAAACGATGGCTAAAATCCCCATTCACTTCTCTGCCACCACAGGGGACATGATCCTGAATCTGGCTTCATTTGTATATCGTGAAGAGGGGCTCAGAGGTAGCCATGGGTTCCAGGTGCAGGTGAAGGGCACAGCAGGCACATTAGCACAGAGAAGAGATAAGCAGTGATGGTCACCATCAGTTTATTGCCAGGTTTGTGCAGCGTTGCTTTGACAGTGTGCTATTACAGCTGATTTATTGCTGTCTGCAAAGCACCCAGACTTCTTCCAAAGCCAGGACTCATTCCCTGCCCACTGCAAAATATTCCATGTGCTGCATCAGTGACTGGACCAAGCCCAGGCACCCTCCAGATCTGAAGCTGAGACAAGTACTCGTGGTAAGCAGTTGCAGTGCAAGGAACCTGCCCAGGTCAGTGGCAGCAGGGAGAAGGTATGGGGCTGTCTCTTGTGGGTTTTACATGTTTCCAAAAAATGCACTTGGATTACACAAGCTGATATTTCTTTTTCTTAAGAATCTCTGAAAATTGAGGTGGAGAGATATTTCCATTTTACAGCAACAAACTATAAATACCACAGACTTCCTGAAACAAGATAGGGGAAATTCCACTGGGACAGTGGGATGAAGTTAGAAATGGCTTTATTCAAAGCGCATTTCAAATATGTCTTGCCCTAGGGCAGTTGTGTTCACCTGAGACTCCCAGGTCCCCAGCTCAACCACAGGGATGCCCACACTAAGTCCCCAGGCTGACTGTTCTCTGCAGTTTGTGACCAAGAACCACGAGGGTCACTGAAGAATTTCCTTAAAACCAAAAGGGTTTTGGTGACAAACTGCCAAGCCATCTTTACCTTTTCTTCAAAGTCATTCTTCCAGACTTGGGCAGAGGATTCAGATTTTTTCTCACACTTTTCTGTGTGTTTCTAGTTTATTACTTCAATTCAAATTCCCCCTGAACTAACAATATTTTGCATCTTGAACTCATCATCATCCTTAAATTATTTTTCACTTCTCTTCTTTTTAATCCAGTTCTTCTTTACCATGAGGACCTGGAGGCAGGACATTATCCTCATTAGGGATGCATTCAAATCCTTAAAGCTAAGTAATTTTGTGACTTCTTTCTCATTAAAATACATGAGACATCAGCCTATTGTATGTACTTTCTGTTCTAAATGTCATCAAGTTTTCTCATGCATGTTTTTTGCTTTATTTCTGTTTCTTAAAAGTATAGAAGTACGCCTGCAAACAAGGTCTGGGAGTTCAAAACAAAAGTTATTTTAATGAGCAGCTTTTATTTTAATAAAAATCTGCCAAAATAAGCTTAAAAATGTTTCCAGTTCTCTCATTGCCTGAAGCTAATTATAAAATTAAGTATTGTTGTCTGTATGCACACAAGTGATTTTCTATGACACTTCAAACTGTTCTCATCCAGAAACATAAAAACATTTTGAGGTAGGGACTGATTGACACAAACTAGATGTGCCTGGGGAGACTTAATAAAAGTCTGAACTTCACTTCTTATGCATCCCCACTGCACAAGAATTGCATCTTCATGCACAGGTAAGAAGCAACTTTCATGTAACTTCTCTGTGAAATTTGAAATATGTTTTAGCTGAAACAAATGGAAATTTAAAGAAATAAGTTATACAGATACGTTCTTATGAAAAAGAGTAGCAGTTCAAGACTTCAAAACTCTGTAACTCAGGGATCCCTAGCAAATCTTTGTTATCTGGTGGTAGGGGTTTTGGGTTATCTTTCCTCTCTCTTTTAAAATTTCTTTTTAACCAGCATTTCTGTTAAAACTTTAATCATTAGATATCATTTTGTCTCACTTTCTGATGCTCTGAACACCACTATTCTCATTTCATGCTGGGGACTCTGGGGTAAAGAACTCACCTCCAATGTCACTGCATCAGTCAGGGAATACAAGCTGAGTTAACCCAGCTCAGAGTTAACCCAAACACTGGTGTCTTTGCAGATTACAAACAAATCACACAAGAGAGAAACCTCTTCTGTTGCTTCTACCTTTGTGGTTTCCCTGCATAGACGTAACAACTTCCCTCTGAACAAGAACCGAGAAAAGGGGCTTTAAAAGAGAGGCTTTAATGATTCACACCCAAACAGCAGTGAGCAGGTTGTGCCCAGCTGCCCTGATGGTCTCTCATCCAAATACTGTCAAGCCTGGGACAGTTCAATTCCAAAGGCCAAACAGCTGTCACTGCTGAACACTGATTAATTTCTGGTGGGTTAGTCCACCGATCATGTCAGAGTAAATGCTCATCTCCTCACGATTCAGATTTAAAAGCACCAAAAAACTGCTCTGCGCCTCCCCAGCTCCCAGGCAAACGAAGGCTGCCCAGCACATTCTCAACACCCCAAGAACTTGTCACCTCACAATTCATTCAAGCTGCAAATGTCCATGTTTCCTTGGCAGCTAATGTGAAAAGCACCAGCATCCCCCAGAAACTTACAGCACGTGAATCATCCGTGCATGAGCCTCACTCATTGCATTTTCCACTGACAGCCCAGAGCAGCCAGAACACTTCTCTGCGCTGGAGCTGCATCTCATCTGCCCAGCTGCTGCTTACTGGCTGCTCAGGAAGGCTGTGTATGCTCAGCCAGAGACAATGCTTGGCTCTCACAGGAAGGAGCCAGGGTAGGAAGTATTCTCCTGCTCCTACACCCAGATTGTTCCACATCCAGTTCTTATGAATGACAGCTTGGGACAACAGTCATACAGACAATCCCTCTTTTATGATGGGGTTTAGTTCCTTGAAGACACAGTAATTGGAGCAGGGAGGTGGCAGATGGCTATGTCTCAAGTATGATGACTATGTCCTTAAAAAAACTTATGAGGAAGCGTCTGCTTCCCTTTGAAACTTAATTTTTTTTTAATGAAATAGAGTCAGATTGCTCTCTCAAAGAAAACAGAGAGTGCCAACTGAAAACTCTGCAGATTGGTGGAGAACAGAGAATATTTTCCTCTCTGAGCTATTCCCTTGTCCCCTCTTTCCTTAAACAGTTAAGAAGCTTGCCAGCTCAAGTCCAAGTACCTCAGACTGCAGGTACAGACAGAGTGGGAGCAGCAGTCAGGCAGCATTTCAGCAAGTAACCTCAAAACCTCTGTTCTGTCATCAAACCTAATTTACATGTTCAATTAATAGGTCATTATTAGGTTGTTTATTCCTGAGAATAAACATGAAAATAAAGCTTTCCTGCTGTGAGAAAGCTGTAGACATATTGTGGCATTCAAGATGAAATACATTAAACATATGCAAAGACACAAATAAATGTATATATCTGTGTCTGTCCAAGTAATGAGAAATATTGCTATCTTGGTTTATGGGTAAATTCTATCTTTAATGAAAGTTGACTTGCTTAGAAATGAGAGGAGCAGCTAGACCCCAGGGACTGACAAGTTTAATACACAGAAAGGTGATAAGGAAGTAGCATTTCATTAACTCGTTCTTCGAGAAAAAAATACCCTAAACACCACTGAAAAATGTAGAATTAAGTTAAATTAATGAGCATAATTAAAGTGAAGTTTTAACAATGATATCTCTGTTATACTTTTCAAAATCAGACATTAATCCCATCAAAATAATCAGCTAATGAATGCAAATGCTGACACATTTGCTTCAAGAAGTCTTTGTAACCAAGGAAAACATATTAATATTTTACATGTTATAGACACAGTATCCTTCAATGCTTGTTTTGAATTACAAGTTTCCCATGGAAAGAGCAGAGTCTATTTACATAAAATAAACAAATGTTAAGCTTTCAGAGACTCTGTGGCACCTATAAGTATATCAGAATTCGATGACTTCCTATTTTACCTACTTTGCAGAACCCTTTTACTTACAGCCAGGCTGCTTGTCTGACCCACCTGAGGTAAAGCACCACTGAAGGAGCAGCGCTGCTTAATAAAGAATTTGCAGCCAATGCCACCACATGTCCTGTATCCTACCGATGAAGGAGGATCACTGGGCTGACCACACTTTAGGCATCACACTCAGAGATCACACTTGAGGGAACATTCATCATTATTTTTCTTTCTACATGGCATAGCTTCAAACTAACAAAGCCTCTAATGTTCTTGTAGTACTTGCAGTCCATCACAGCAGTTCAGGGATTTAATTATCAATTAATTCAGAGTCAGTTTTATGAGGATTAGTATCATACATGGGCCAAACCACTCAGCTTATCAGTGTTGCTTAACCAGACTGCTGCATTGTGAATTGTATGGCAAAGGGGAATAAAATCCTCATTATGAGGCACTGCTGCTGTCCTCGATACTGCGCCACAGCGATTTCAGTTCAAAAGCCTCCACAGTACCTCACACTTCGTCACGGGATAGCAACTGGCTAGATCCCTCTGTTTCCATTACCTCAGGGCAGGACTGATATCACTAGGATTGGAAACTGGATTAAAAGCTCAGGATCAAGCTGCAAGAGATGCTGATTAGCAATCTTGAAGGCAGGCCTGGTATCCTTGAGAGAAAAATATCCCTCAGTCCCTAGCTGCTTTTACTGCACTTACCCAAGCTCTCACACCCCACAACACCCGTGAGCAAGTCTTACTGGCTCTGCATCCAGGACGCTGACCATATGTTCACGCATGTCATTCGCTCATGTTTGCAAATATGACTCTATCAAAGCTGTGTTTAATCCTGTTTCTCAAATTGTGCAGCAAAACCAATGAGGGAGATCAAGTATAATGCAAATAATACTACAGCTAACAGCCAAATTAAGGGAAAGTGGTTGAAAATGGTAAATGGTGTTGGGTGCCTTAACACAGATGGCTTAAAGGTGCCTGACCCTACTATGAGCCCCTCTAATTCACACCCCAACAGCTCTGGCATGCCAGGGGTTGCTGTCCCATCCATCCCCTCCATGGCAACCAGCAACCTATCTCTGGTCTGCATCTGTGCTCTGCTGTGGATACAGGCACACGAATCTGTTCTCTGATGCCTTTGCACTCCTATACCAGTCTTGTCGTATCTGCTGTCACATCAGCCTCTTTCATGAGCAATTCATTCTTCTTGAAAGGAAGTATTAAAGACAAGAAGTCTGGTAAGCTGACCTATGAAGTTATACATGAGTGAGAGAAAGATTAGGTCATTTGAGGCATACAAGGAAAAAGGCTTTGGTCAAGGAAAAGGTGATTATAAGATCTTGAATGGATTATTAGGAAATAAAATACCAAAACCAAATCAATGTAAAGAAACCAACATAAGATATCAGAAGTAGACGAAAGGTAAGGGGAGGTATTGAACCAAAAGACAGCAATGAAAATGACTTTGCAACAAAATAAGTTGCTGCAGAAAAATTAAACACGTTTTTCATCTTGCACGGAAAATGGAAGGTGAGATGCCAGAAGTGAAAACTATGCGTCCTGGGGTGGACAGTGAAAAACTAGAGACATTAGCAACTTCTCCAAAACAAGTCTTGTGTAATTAAAAATCCATAAAAACAGTCAGAGACCAAAGACCAGATGAAACACACTTTGGGGTCCTGAAAGAGATGACAGACAGATTATTGGACTACCATGGGTTATCTTTAATATCCTTTCTGAAAAAGTGAGGTATCAATAGACTAGAGAGAAACAAGCAAAATAACAGTTACAGGAAGGAAATTATGGAGAGCTATGAATTAAATTTGACCTCCAAAGCAGACAAGGTCTAAAAAACAATCAGTGATTAAAAAAAATGATTTTTAAAAATTTAAAAAATAACAAAAACCCCTGATAAATATGAAAACTTTAAGAAATACAGCTTTAGTGGAATAGAATCACAGTAACAGCTAGTGCAATTTACTTATGTATACTTCTCATGCACTGGCATTTTTAAAAGAAGTACTACAGACAAAAAATGGGACCAATGAGCTGATCCTGTTTAGAGTTTAGAATGTCACACAACATAGGAAGACAGTAAATGAATATATACAAGACAAGCTCCTATATGGATTAAAAGTGGCTAAGAAAAAGTCATGTCTGCTAGCACTGGTGATGCAGGATAGTGTGGATAACAGATGGGTGATGGATGAATAAAAATGAAGGCAATGCTCATTTCTGAGGATCAGAAAAGACCATATATTTTGTGATAGGTCCTGTTTGCATTTTCTCTCTTGTCTATCTCCCAAAGTGGTTCCTGTTACACAAAGGCTTACCCTACTCATATCCTGAACTTATAGCCTCTTGCAGTTTCATTTAAATGGAAATCATGATCCAATTACTCTCTGCACCTGTATTCCCACGTCCAATGCTGACTGAACTCAGGTCACAGGGCTGAAATGGTATTTACTACCCAGCCTGCAATCTTGGGGTGTCTCAGAAGTCACATACAGCTGAGTTTGGTCAGCTTCTGCTAATGGCATCAACACAGATAAACTCCAGATGCAGGCTCAGATAATAAAGGATACTGGCAAGAGGCACTGTGTTACGGAGAACCTTGATTTTCTGATAAACTCCAAATCCTGTCAACCTGTATTGATGACTAAGACTGTTCTCTCAGGGTGAAGTCAAGGTGCTCTGGTGCATTTCTAAATTTTTCTAAATTTCTCCTCCTTCTTAGTATGGAGAAATGGACGCTGGAGAGAGAAGGTAATAGTTTTCAAATACCTGCAAACAGGAAACTTTTTCCATCCACAACCACTCCAGATGAAAGAGGAAGCAAATAGCAGCGAAGGGGAGTAGGCAAAACACTAGGAAACACTTTTAACTTGAAAAGAGGTAATGCATTGGAGCAGTCCTGCTTTCAGAGGCTCCAAGATCTCATATTGAAGTCTTTTATAAATAGTTTTTCATGAACAGGTTAAATAAGCATACATCAGAAGGAATCCCATCCTGGGGCAAGAGGAATGGTCATATGACCTTAAGACATTAATTAACTTCAGCCCTTATGACTATTTTAAAAAATCTCTGCAGGCTTCTAGGCTGTTAAACAGCTGCTACATTTCACTCTGGCAATGACTGATTTTCAGTTGTCCATGAACTCGCCCCTGTTGAAATGTGCATTGTTAAAACCTCCATGCTTTTCCAAGCTACCAAGGAGTGTAGCCTCTTTCTTGTGGCATTGTACATTCCTACTTCAGCTCTTGTGCTTTTCCCTCCCCTGTAATTCTTCCCAGGGTCATGCTGAGGTGGGCAGTAGCTGGGAAGAAAAAGGTATTAGAAGTGGTGTCTCCAAAGAGGTATACACAAGGCCTTCAGAGAATCAAGATCTCTGCTGGCACATTTGAACACTGCCCAGGTTTCCGGAGCACGACATGGTGGGGAACATCAAATTCAGATTCAGATCTTCATGATTGAAAAAAATGTCCCATTATCTTCTCCAGAACAAAACCAAAGATTTTTCAGGCATTTAAAAGGCAGAGAAAGATAAAAAGGTGAAAAATGAGAATTATTACTGAAAACTATTCTCTTTGGCAATGACCTGCTAAACAACCGTTGCACAGGTCCCAGACTCCCTAGTCAGCCTTGCTGCAGGATAAAAAGACATACCTCAAAGGGTGCTGTTGGAGTTTTGTGGTATCAGGTCAAAATGTTGCTCATTTTGTCATTTTTCTGTCTCAGAAAAAGGTGTCTCATTGGTGACTACAGTAAAGGGAAGGGAAAGAAAGTTCATACTTTACCTGAAGCATCGGGATGGTAGAGGCTGGGAGCACTTGTTATTTCTCCTTGCTGATGGAGACAACTACCTGAGGACCTTTGACTTGCAATGAGAATCCTGCTCTTGGCAGACGGCAACCTGGACACTGCACCCAGTCCTAGCTGTGGCTTCAGTATCATGGCAGATCGATAAAAGCTCGGTGGGACCTCATAGTGAGTGTACGGTGGAGGGCAAAATTCATCCTTCGCAGGCCTTTCCCCAACCTACAGAAAAAACATTGACACAGATACTATACAATAAATCAATAAACCCAGACAGTACAGAGCTCCAAATTGCTTATAAAGGCTAAACTTCCCTCCTTGTGAATCTGGTTTTCACAGCATGGAAAACTTTCAAAAAGTTATGGTCTTCCTATATGAATTGCTCTTCAAAAATACGTATATTACGCTCTCAATATGCAACTGCACCCACATAAAAAATTGATGCCTTCCCCAAAGGAAAACAGACAAACAGAAGACCTTCGATAAGTTAAAATGAAGGTACTGTTAAGTCACAAAAGGTTCTATTATTTACAGAGGTAGATACACCAAAAGAGTGTGTAAGTGGAATTTTTATTATGATTTATTCAAAATATTCTTACCAGGACACGATTCTGGGAGAAGTTGGTTTTAACTTAGAGAGCTAAAAATAAAGCTGGAGGTGTTTTAAGTACATTTTATCAGAGAAATTGTACTGCCAAATAATTTCTGTGAAAAAAAAAGAACCCCCAGTATGTTCTCACTGCAAAATGTTCATTGTAATCTGTGCCCCTCTAGTTCCTGGAAAGAGTCCTGGTTGTGGAGGTGAGCACACTTCTCTAACTTATGTTTTCAGAGGCCTGTTGAATATTCCAAATTAGAGCTAAAAAACACATCTGGCCATGGGAATTGGAGAAAAAAACTATCAGATTTGCAAACGTGAAACATATACTGTTTTTCACAAATAGATGCTGCTTTGTTAAAATCAGTGACAAATCTCTCAGTAATTTAATGGGCATTTACTGTAACGATAGCAGAATCAGTCCCAAGCTGGAAGTACTTCCAGCAAACTGGCTCATGGGGCTGAACTTGCAGTCGAGGAATGACCTGGTTCCGTGATTCAGCCCTTGCATCTTTGTACACTCAGGCTGGGCTCTGACTCTCACCTCCTGCGCTGCTTCGTGACTCAGGACAAGAGTGCAGAGTTTTCATCTCTCACATTTGCAAAGAACTCTTTGCTCTTCTGAGTAGAGTCCAACTTCTTCACCATTTTCTTTTAAAATGCAATATCATCATAACGTAGAAAGGGCCTATGAATATTTTTTCAGTCATCCCATTTAGGCCATGGGAAAAGAAAAAAAGCAGAGGAAATAGGAAGTCTGAACTAAATTTGTTTAAAAATTAATCAAAAAGTGCCACAGGCTACCTAGGAAGAAATGTAACTGCCAATTAATTAACTCTGCTATAAGTTATGATGCATATAATATGCCAAATCAATTTCTATTTAGCAATTATAAGCATTAGAATATGCACTTCAACATTGGCTATAAAAGCTTTGATCCTAGCTCCTTCAAGAGCTTTAATCCTAATTTAGCAAATCTTTAATATGCTAAGAGACAAGATTGGCCTTAAACTATGAAATATAGAATCTTTGAGGCCTTTGCACAGGAACTAGGAGGGCAGATGCAACAAACACTGAGCTTCATAATTTTGCCCTATATTTTTTCCTCTGTTTGCAGTCCTATTTCCTGCCATTAGAACTTTATGTTTCCTTTTTTATTACACTCCTATGACCTATTTTTACAAGTTAGGATGCAGTTTTTTACTGTGTATGTGACTCTCTAGGCTTGGACTGCAGACATTCGGCTTCTTACTTTCAAGCACTAGATATGAGATGGTTTTTCTGGATAAGCCTCAGCTATCTTCTCTCCCTGACAAATTTATTTCTATCAGATTACACTAGGCATACTATTATTTCATATTTAAATGAAGCCCCAATGCCACATATTTCAGTATAAGGAAAACAGAAAATCTTTAAATACAGAAAATTTGCAATTTTTTATAAGCTGGCTTAGTTTGTTCAAATCTTCTTTCACCCCATTTTTTTTTCTTTATTGACAGTACGCTAGGACAAACAGAGAAGGACAACAAACAGGGACACAAAACCAATGAATCACAAGCATAAAACATCTTCTCAAGCTGAGAGAAGTGAGAAGGACTTAGAATATAATAATTTAGATTTGACAAGATCCTGAAGATAATCAAGTCCAACTCAATTTGCCCAAATATCTCTCAAGAATTCGACACTATTTTTTGAAGATCCCGGTTTTGGAGCACATAAACTTGCTATGAAGATTCATTATTATTTCCTTTCTATTTAACCATGAATTCATGAAGTGTGAAATTCAACTGGTCTCAATAGAATTGTATAAAATTATTGCCATTTTAAAGCTCTTCAGAAAGATGTGGATTAATATGATCCCTGTTAGCACCCTGTACTAGATTTTTGTAGGAAGGACTATTAGGGAAATGATCTGTTGCAGCCTGTCCACTAAGAAGGTCAGTCCAGAGTTTTCTTCTGTGGGGCTGTCTGCTCATTCCCCACACACCCATTAATGAATTTGTTAGAATGAGCTAGAAAGTCTGCAACGAATACCTTGAGCATACAGGAATTTCCACAGGCTGGGCATTCCCAAGCAAAGCTGGCAGCATGGCCAGCAGGTGCGGCTGCCCAGCACTTTTCTTCATGTTACTTTGTTTATAACATCATCAAACGTTAATGCCTCGAGGAAGAATTTGCTCGTCAAGCGCCTGCTTCAGGCAACTCTTTAGGAAAAGACAAGGCAACATCAGTTCAGGGAGTTCAAATAACAGCATTAAGGGAGGAAGTTTTTGGTTTAAATATATATAAAACAGCTCCCCTAGTCCTTTTTACCTCAGCAGTCTTTTTTGTTTCAACAGGCTTCAGACCATCCTCTCTGGAGCACAAAGATGTCTGTGCTGGGGAACAGACCCAAAGAGGTGGTTGAATGGGGCAGGCAGAGTCTTGGTGAAGCAGGCAGGAGAGCTGGTGATCAGCAGACCTCCTTACAGACCCTCACCAGATCAGGGCTCTTGGCAGCAGCCATAAAATAGTGAATAAAGTGGCCAGTGACCACTCTCTGACAGGACACAGACTGTACCTGTATGGGTAAACTCCCACTCTGCAGACCAGGTTGATCCATGCTGGTCCTTGGGAGCAGGCTCTGGGTGAGCACACTCTGGCAGAGCTGGATCTCAGTCCAGCAGTACAGACAGCCTTGCCTGAGCCTAGGATGTAACTTCCCACAGAGGCAACAAGGAGCACTAAGTGCCCACAAACACCCACTGGTGCTGACTAGAAGAGGGTGAGGTCCACAGTGAGATGAGGAGCCCACGTTGTGACAAAGGATGTCAGTGACCTGCCCTGGACAAGGACTGGTTCTCTTAAGCATTTTGCATCTCACCTTGAGAGATTTCCTTCTCTTTCTGTTTTTTTTTTTTGATGAAGATGGGCATGAAAGATCTATCTACACACTCTGCCAATGTTCTAAAGGAAAGCACTGGGGGAGCTGCCAATTCCACAGGCGAGGCTGCCCACTCAGCCTTAGCTCAGTTCCTCTATGGACCCAGCCCCTCAGGACAGAGGAGTGCCTTCGTGCTGGAGTTGGGACTTTCGTCTGAGCTTCCCTAAGTGGGCTTTGGCACAGGCAGCTCAAGGAGCCCTGCAGGCTTCTCACTGCACAGAGGCAGCCCTCGAGTCTTTCTCATAGAGTTCTCCAGGCTTTTTCTTGGAGTCTTCTGTCTGAGACAGCACCTTCCTATTCCTCCTAGCTCCTGGCACCCAGAGGGGTATTGAATTGTTCCTATCACTTGGCTGGATGATGCTTAGAGATGACAGGTTTGACTCTTAACAGCTATTAACACTATCATAGCTACATAAGGAGCTATAAAATGCTAATCAAAGCTGTCCAAAGACCATACTGGACGTGTGAAATAGGTCCGTCCGGGACTTTTTTCTCCAGCCAAGACAGCGGCCACCAGGCCAGAGTGTCCTTGTCTCCAAAACCTCTGAGTCTTCAACACTCTCCCTTCAGCACACTGATTTTGACCTATCTCAATGCCTCCTAATTGGTTTCTTTCAGATTACATATCACTCATCTGCTATGAACCCATACTGTGCACAGCTGCTCTTCTAAGCATCTTTTCACCACCATAGATTGATCATTTTCCTTTCTCTTGATCCATATGGAGCCAAATCAGGCCCCTTTGTATTCCTTCAGCTGGCAGGACTGCCAGGTTATTTCTCTTAGGGTGGCAGTCCAAGAAAGTAAATTCCACCTTCTGCTATCAGCTCCTGACTCCTGGGCTAATGCAAACTCATAATGGAAACCGCAGTTCGACTTTTTCTTCTCAGCCTCTTCTCCAATCGATCCAGCTTCTCTGAAGAAGCAGCTTGCTTGCATTCAGATTTTGCCTCGCTGAAATACCCACCAAAAGTCATATTTCTTGGAGGAACAGGGGAACTTCTAACCTAGACTTCTAACCCTAGTCTAGAGAAAACCATGCTGCAGACATGCCACAACCTGAGTCCTCCTCACGCTGAAAACAGTCCTCAGCAGTGCACAGAAATCTGTCCTTTGTTCACAGATGTGTCTGCTGATCCTGCCTGATTATCTGACCCCCAACTGTCATAGACACACGTGGTCTTCAGAGGGTCATGCCACCCTATAAACAGTCAAACAGCCAGTGCACAGTCTGGGCCATTTCGGCTTTCATTTCCATTGCCGTGCATTAAACAGTAATAACCTAGTAATTTCCCCTCACCTTACAAGGTGATTGGGAAGATATACTAATGATGGCTGGAATAGACAAGCTCCCAAAGACTTCAGTAACTCATTCTCTGGACATAAAATATAAGGGACAGAGCTAAAAACTGAAGTTAGAAGAAAAAGAACAGCAGGCACTGTTCCTTCCATGTTTGTGATGAGAAATAACTATAATCCTTGCTCACTTCAGTAGGTTTTTGGTTAATGTACCATAAGGATCAATCTACACTCATACACAGTACCTTAATCTGAGTATTTGCCAGCTTTTTACTGCTGACACTGTCACTAAATTTGTTGTTCCAATGCTGTTCCTTGGACCAATACCTTATGTAGAAGGCAATAAACTAACACCATAAGACACAGACAAAAAATCAGAGCCCTTTTTTTAAAGACTCATTAAAATAAAATCACTTCAGTATGTACATTAAAATCTTGGTTACTGAACTACCAGAGGTCCCAAGCAGTGGATGCAAGAGTGCGTGCTTGCACTTGCAGCTTGCTCTTCCCTGTCCTTTCTCTGCCTACCAAGCAAGCTCATTCTTCCTCCACTGCTCTCACCTCAGCGGGGATTTCAGAAACCAAGGCTCCTACCCAGCTTAGCACGGCAGAAACACAATGAGGTATCTGGAGCCAGAGGCATCCAGAGGGATTTCCATCACATTTCGGCTGCTGGGGATGGCTTTCCAGGGGAAAGGAGAAATCTTATTTGAGGTGCGAATCAGTGTAAGAAACAGCATTAAAATTAGTCAAAAGTAAATATTTTGTATGATATGCATAATCCAAAAGGGCTCTGATAGTCCCTGGGTTTCAATATAGCTAAACAGAATGGAATTAGTTTAGACTTCTAGTGCTCTGTCTACAAAAACCTGCCAACTTTCCCATTAGGAAGGAAAAGTCTCTATGGGCAAATTACAATCATTTCCCAAAGCTATTCTTTGGGAAGGAGAAAAAAAAATCATTTATTCAATTCATCATGTCTTTTTCTTTCTAAACATTCCAATTTATAATACTAGCAGGTGACCAGTTTTCTGGAAAATACTGGAAGAACACAGTGACAGCTTCCAGTCACAGCTAAGATATCACAACAGAGTTTGTGCCAGAAACAATTGTGTAAGTTTATTTCTAATGATCACACATTGGTTTAGGATTTATTTCTTTTTTGAGGCTTGAGAACTAACTTCTGGCAGCAGCAAATAAGCAAATAATCACCACTTGGCACACAAAAGCAGCTGCCTAAGCTGCAGAAACTTACCTCCTGCAGAAACTTCTCGCTCATCGGGCTGAAGTGATGACCTGGGGGCCTAATTCCTGACACCACTAGTCCAGACCCAAAGAGCCTTGGCTTCTGGAGCTCAGGTTTAAATTTGTCATATAGGACGCTGGCGGGCTTCGCCTCCCCTCCGTTGGATGCCTTCTGTTCCGCAGAGATGGGCACGCTGCACGCGGGGCCGCCGAAGGGCAGCCCTGCCGGCGCGAACAAAGGGTCGAGCTGCTCTATCGAGCGAGGGTTTCTCCTAATGTACGTGATGATTTTAGGTCTCACAGGTTTGGGCCGGGGTATGGCAGGTTTCATCTCAACACCTTCTTCCAGCTTTTCACTGCAGTCACTGTCCACACCGGCCTTATCCGTGAGGGAGCCCTTGGGGTGGACCAGGATAGGTTTTGGGATGGCGCTGCTGCAAGCAGTCTTGATAGGCACTTTAGGGGATATGTTTAACAACTGCGTGCTGTCAGTGGGAGGTAGGACTGAGGAGGGTGACAGTTTGTCATCATGAAGTGCATAAAGGTCCTTCGAGTTACTGTTTGATGGCGCGGGCTGACCATTAACATCCAGCGTTGCCACCGGGCGCACAGGAGTTGGGACACATAGAAGGACATCAGCCTTTGTTGGAATGTTGCAGCTCTCTGGTGCTTCCTCTGGAGGATGTTTCTGTACATTGGCTGTTTCTTTACTTGAAATTGAAACATATGAGGTTTCCACATCACTGCTGTGACTGTCAGGTTGTTGGTTTGACATCGTCTCCGCACTGCGTGCTCTGTGATCATCCGAGGGATCAGAAGCAGGCACAACAGCATCCTCAGTGCTTTCTTTGACTAGCATCAGTTTATCCTCATTAACTTTCAAGGGTTTGCTGTCAGGCAGATCAATATTATGTATAGGAGATATCTGTTCACCAACTGTTTCAGCGCAGCCTGTGTTGACTTCATGCAAATTTTTGTTTTTTCTAGGTGTCACTTTGATGCTGGATTTACCACTGCAGGTGAGTGGAAATATTGTTTCCATTTCTTCATCACTAAAATATTCCTCACCAGCCTGGCTGGTTGCCCTGCTGTCACTGTCATTGCTTCCTCTCCCTTCCCCAGTGATGGTGATGTTATCACTTTGCAATTTATTATCAAGATGAGTTACTACCTGGTTTGACAAAATGTCCTCTACTTTATTACAGGTGTCTTGAAAAGAGGATACTTGAAGTTTTGACGTGTCAGACCCAGAGCTTTTCTGCTCCTGCACTGCTGTATTTTCAGCTCTCGGACATCCCAGGAACTCTACCAGCATAATTCTCTCTACCTTTTGTGGACACGTATTTTTGTATTGTAGAGATTGTGCAGTCCTAAGCTCCAGTTTTTTGCTTTTATCACCCTGACCTAATTGTGCTTCTGATTTATTAGCAATCTCATTGACTATTCAAGCCGAATGTTGAGAATGAGAAGTTTGCAGTGTGCTTTCAATGCTAATATTTGGTACACTTTCTGGTTTACTTGTTTTCTTGTTCCCTGAGGTAGATGGTTTGGAATAAAATACAGTATTTTCCTCTGAGGTATCGTCAAGTGGACGAAACACCATCCCAAGAAAATGATCCGTGGATGTTTTTTGTGATTTCTCTGTACTTCCCACCAAGTGGTGAGACCTGTCGATGGAGTCCAATGATGCAGAGAGCAGACGCTTACATGACACGCGGCCAACACAGTCTTTTGCAAATGTTTCGGGCTGAGGAGAGAATTTACTTGGTCTTCCCAAAGAAAGCCTTTTTATTCTCTCCACCTCCACAGTCCTGGACATTTTTCCCTTAGGAAAGTTTTGGGTGAAGTCAACATCACCTTTGGAGACAACCTCCAGGTTGGCATCATTTGTGCTACTTTTTAAATTGGACAGGCTTTGTCCTCGGCTAATCCTGATGTGCCTTGATATATCCTTAGCTTCGCTGGTCCTACAATCTTTCCCCATTTCCCTGCTTGTGGTGGGCAGCTTACTTTCCTGTACACTGGTGTGACAGGTCCGAGAGTCTTTGAAGGTTGGAAGCTTATTCTGCTCTGTAGGCAGATGGGTAACTTTCTCTGTTCCTCCAGAGGATACATTCCCACTCTCATCCATCAAATCATGTTTTTTAACACCCCCGTCAGTGGTTCTAACTTTTGTTACAATTTGGTTGGCATTGGTATCCCCAACATTCACTATGCTTTCATTATTGTTTCTTATTTCACTGCGGTTGTCCTGAAGCTGGGAATAACATGACTTGCTTGGAATTAGTGGAGCACTCATCTTGAAGCTTCAGGTGACCGCTTTTTTTTTGGCAGTTCTAATTAATGAGAAGGTGTTTTTCCCTATCAGCTTAACTTTCATGCATGCTTCAATTACATATTTAAATTAGAAATGATCAGTAGAAAATCCATCATCAGAAGGCTTGAAGTGTCTTCTCATAGTCACATTTTTCTGCTGCTTGGTTGTCTTTTCTGCAGCTTCTGGACCTAGGAAATCTTTATGACGTGCTGTAGAGAGGTTCAGTAAAAGCAAAATAGTTCTGCCAAGTTCCCTCTGAATGAGAGCCAGTTAATCCAGGAAGTCTAAGGGAAAAAAAAAAAAACAAACCAAACACAAATAAAACAAAAAACCCAAACAGACAACATTACACCGATGTCAGGAATCATGCTAACTAAACCAAAGTTAAAATCAACAGCACTCCCAGGTATAACCCCAGGACAGAGTGTTTTCAAACACTTTAAATGCTGTTTCAATCACAGCTTTGCTCCCAGCAAAGATTCTTACTGTAACACAGATCTCTGACTTGAGAAGTTACACAGCAAAAGCTGTCCTGGTTAGAAGAGTGCTTGCTACTCTTTTTAAGACACATAGGTTTACAACTGGAAATAGGCAAAACCAGCCAGGTGATGGTGGGATCCAGTCTTGAGAGTCTAACCATCTGCATATTGTTTCAACAATTATTACACCAAGAGTGGTTACTGAAGCATTTAAAGCAGCACCCTATAGATTAGCCATAAATAATAAAATTCCAGGTCCACAGAAGTTGTTATTGGGTTTCTCTCCTTGCCTTGTAGAAATCACTGCCATTCTTGTGCTGACACTCCATCCCCTTCGACATTTCTTAGCCAGATCTGTAGATTCCAATAAAGCAGAAGCTATGGCTGGAGACCAGCAAAGAAAAAATATATTTTTTCTGAGACAGATGAACGTGTGTATTTTTAAATATAGAGGATTATACACCAGTCCCAATGCAGTGCATCACCTTTTGGCTCCCATGCGGCTTCAGGAGCCCAGATTTTGTCCTCTGTCACCTCCAACAAGATGAAGGTGAGATTTCTGTCTATTCCATGCCTAAATTCATTCTGTGAGATATTTCTTGTACCCTGTGCGTTCATACCCTTCATCATAAAGAAACGTGGACACAGGAAACTGGAACATGCTCCACAGCTCCCGGAAGCTGGAATTCAAAGCACTTGTGATACTCCCAGCTGTGCTGGGTTCCTAGCCAGGGCCTCACTGAGGCACTAATTAGAAGTGCTGATTAAGTCCAGTGCTCTGTCTACAGTGTCTGGGTGCAAGTCTGGGTCCCTGTGTTCACTGAAAGCATCTTCACACAATGTGTAGAGTGTGGTGTGCTGGTGCGCTTCAGAGACCAGACCAAGCACTTTGGCCTAATATTGCTAGCACAAATTTACTAATTTGAGGGTCTGGGAAGACCTGTTCCCTCTCAAACACAGGGCACTGCTCAACCTCACTATGCTGCCGGTAGAGACTAACCCCTTAAAGCTGCCAATGTTGGCCAGAGACATGGAATTTAAGACAAGGGACAATAACATACTGCCTAGGCAGAGATTAATCTCAGGCAGTCAACATTGCTCCGTGCTTCCTCCAGAGCCAGTGAGAAGGGGCAGGCACTCTGGAAAGGTGGTTCATACTAACACTTTTCATGATGGACTCTGTGCAGCCAACATTCCAATTTCACTCTCGTATTAGAGATGTCACAGATTTGAAGAACCTGCTACATTCTTACAATTAACATCCATACAACTACCCAAAGATATTTTCTTTTATTGCAGAATATTGTCTGCTTAACTTTGTAATGGGTTTTACAGCTACCATTACAATGACTACACAGAATAATGATTCTGTGATTGTAAATAATACAAGGCTCCATTCTGCTATAGAACACACTGATAGCACAGAACCGCTACTAAATTTATATAAAAATAAAATCAACCATCTATGTCAATTAATACCTTATTAATTCACTTTTCCTGTTAAGGAGTACAAACTTTGGAGCTTGGTTCAGTCAACATGCTGAACATTTACATATCGTGATAGGCCCATTTGGAAGTAAGATACACGGTTTTGTGTTACATTTGGGACCTTAGATTTGATCATTCTTCTGTAAATAGCTGCTATTTAAGAAGCTTTGGCTTGGATTTTCTGCAGGATAGTTTATTTTAAATGGCACTGTCCAGGCTCAACTCCACTATGCTCTTAGGAGTCAGGGAGATGAAAAGACTCAGCTGTGTCTGGGTTCTGCTGGCTCTTCCTCTATTTTTCATTACTCACCTCTCTTGACTGATGTTGGCTGACATACACACATCTGAAGTCACTCCCTGCTGTGCAGGAATGCTCTGAGATGAGAGGGATATGAACCTCCTAACTCTTCAGATGCCCTCCTCAGCACAGGAGAAAGGAGTAAGAAGAGACTCAAGCCCAACAAAGACAACACTACATCACTTAGCAGAATATCACTGGGGACTCTGGACAAGAAACATGTCTGTAATCTCATAGACTGGACTTGGTATATGTAAGGTTTTATATGGATAAAATTTTATTGATAGATTATAATGTAAAAATATCCCTTCTGAATCACTGAGAGTAGAAAATGAAGTCATAGCTCTCCATGTCACACCATCTTGGCAGGATGCAATAACTATTTGTGGGAAAGAAAACCAACCAAACAAACCTTTATAAAGCGATGTGGACATGCTGCAGAGTAGAACAAAATTATATCCACCAGACTATGGCTAGCTATGAATCCCACAGGGAGGAGAAAAGTTCAAGGAGCCAGAAGCAGAATTAAATACTTCTGTTTAACTCCAGCAGTATCAGTTTCCTTCTAAGATGTCTATCTCTTACGAGACTCTATTTTAAACCTGAGCCCAGTTAATGATGATCTAGGAAAGAAGCCTACAAGAGTTTCTTCCCATCTGATATTGCAGTTCCTCTACTACATTCCAAGTTACATTTGGCCAGAAGGTCTCACCCTAACCTCTGGAGACATCAGGAGGAAGGAGAAGCTGAGCTGGATGATTTTTGCCCCAGGACCTGCAGCAGTGACTGCGTCAGCAGAGCTCAAGTTTATAAAAGAAAACTAGCCAGAAAAAGAAAGCAGCAGGCTGCTTCTGAATAGTAACAGTGGTGGTTTTTTTAATTAAACAAGCAGTGTAGAAATATTGTTATCCCCAACAGGCATCAGAAAAAGAAAAATGGTGAAGAATTCCACACTATTGGTTGTTTGTTCTGTTTTCAATTTGCCACAAAAATAGAACACCAATAATTATGAGATATGCAAACGAATTATCAAAACACACAGACAAATAAAAATGGAAATAAAGAAATAAAACCAGAAACACGTTGAGAATTTTGCTTCTTCTATAAACATTTCCTAATGCAGGCTGTTACAGCTGCTTACCCATTCTAGTACTGAAAGTCTCAAAACAGAGTATTTACAGCAAGAGACACTAAAAACATCTGGATGTTCTGGAAACACTGCACGTGGCTTAGGCTGATTGGTCTTTCAGTGCACTGTGTAAGAGAAGCACCTGAATACTTCATTAACCATCTGCCACTGAACTGATGCCTCTTGCTACTACCATAAAAAAAAACCCCAAACCGAACCAAAACAAAAAGCAAGCAAACAAACAAACAATACCCCCCCCCCCAAAAAAAAAAAAAAACCCACAACAAAAAAAGCCCAAGACAATGGGTTTGTAAATTGCTGGGGCAGAGCCAGTAGCTTGCCAAAGGTCAGCCATGGGCCAGCATCCCCCATCAGCTGCCCGCTCCTGCAATGTAAACACTCTCAACCCAACAGGTTTTGCTGCCCAAGAAATAGGATTACACAAGCAGGTTGTTTACCTGGAGAAAAAAGGGTTCCAGGCAGACTTCATTGCAGCCTTTCAGTACTTAAAGAGAGCTTATAAAAGGGAAGGAGAATGACTTCTTACATAAGCAGATAGACATAGGACAAGAGAAAATAGTTTTAAACTTAAAAAAGAGAGATTTAGATCAGCTGTTAGGAAGAAATTCTTTACTGTGAGGGTGGTGAGGCACTGGAACAGGCTGCCCAGAGAAGCTGTGGATGCTTCATCCCTGGAAGTGTGCAAGGCCAGGCTGGACAGGCTTTGAACAATCCGGTTTAGTGGAAAGTGTCCCTGCCCATGGCAGGGGATTGAAACTAGAAAACCTTTAGGGCCCCTTTTAACCCAAACCACTCCACAATTCCATGGTACATGTGGGGACCTGCATACCAGCCCATTTAGCAATGACTCAGAGAGGAGTCAGGAGGTGTGATGGGGCATTTGTCCTCGGAAGGCAGCTACAACTGCTCGATCACAACTCAGTTCAAAGCACAAGGTGAGAAATCTCCAGCTATTTCCCTCAGAGGCTATCATGATCAAGATCTCCGAGTTCTTAAACTCCTGGGGCATCCTGGACAAGGACTGAGCACCAACTCCAGCTCTGCTGCCCTCTGCACAAGCAGCATACATCCAAAGGATGAGAGTCTTGGATGCATTACGACACCCACAGATTAACTTCTGCAGAAAAAGACCCTCAGGAAGAAATCTTGGCCCACGAGAAAGACACTCCTGTTGTCTGACCAGCGCAGTGATGCAGGAAGACGGGTGAAAGCAGATGAGGGATATATTCCTATGAGGTGGGAAACAGACGCTCTCTTTACAGTTACTACAGGAAACTGGCACAAACAGACACCTCCTGATATGCACAGCTGTCCCAAGAAACGCCACTGGGGAGAACTGGCAAACCAGGCAGAGCATCCCTGGGGCCTTCTCTGGGAGACAAGATACCACCGCATCCAATGCCAGGGCTGCACGCTGCCAAGAGCTGAGCCCACAGATGAAACAAATACAGTGCTGGATGGAAAGGAGGTGGGAATATCTCCCTGAGAAGCCCAAATCTTCATGAAGAACTGTTTCTAATGGTGACAGAAGCTGAAAGCTGATACCAGGATATTAAAAAAAAAAAGCCAATAAGCCTTTTGGAGTGGGTAACATACAATTGGAATTAATTAAAAGCGGTGAAAAAGTGCTCACCCAGGCATGTGATAATTCTGTTAATGTGATTTGGAAGGGTGAGAACTAAGATTTGGATACAGTCTCCGACAGCTTCTATTCATAATGAAGCAGACACAGCTGTTTGGGGAAATTACAACATAATCTCATCTTTGGCGGATCCTATGGAAATGTTGCTGTCTGTCATGAAGAGGACAGTGCTTCAGAGAGACAACTTTCTGCCTGACAAGCAATTAGGACATAGGCAGAGAAGAGATGGTAGAGAAAATGTTAAATTTTTACACACTGGAAAGTGGCAGGAAGGCAGTTCTGATTCAAAAGTAAAACTGAAATTATTTGAAGATATTAAAAGCTTTTGTAGATTGTGGCTCTGTAGCATTTCCAGAATTCCAGTGTTTTAGTAGTTTTAATGTCTCTATAGCCAATAAATTTCAATGATTCCATTATTTACATGATTACAAATTTTATACCTTTATAAGTATAAAAACCTCTAATAGAACAGATTATTGTTTCATAGGCCAAGGCAATTTTTTCTGTTATATTTTAATTTTTATTCAATAATAAAAGAGATTTTATTTTATCCAAATCATTAATAAATATATGCTGGTTTATCAATTCATTTTATAAAGATTATTATGAACAAAACAGACTTTAAACATTTGCCATATTTAGCTTCAAAATTTTCTAAATCAAACATTTTAATTTTCAGTTCCAAATAATATTTCAAGATCACATTTACTTCATTTTGACAAGGTTTTAAAATGGTAAATCAGGTGACACAGAAAGGTTACTTCCTCTACCCAAATTAGTATTTTTATTTTCTTAAGTAATGGGGTGATAACAATCCAGTGGAGAAATCCTGGTTCTTGCTTTCACTAGACTTAGGATAAGACATTTCTTTTTGGCTCTCTTCACTGTATTTCCAGGGGGATTTTTGGGTCAAGCCTGCAATAATGCAATTTCCTTATAAACGCACCTGAGAGATCCCTTGGAAGCAGCACAACTTCCAGTTTCCAGCTGGAAATCACCACCACAGACAACATTCCCAAAAGAACAGCTAAGGGTAAAGGTGCTAAAAGCAAGGTTGTCCCCTGACCTTCCCAAGGGAGGGGAGGTGGCAGCACCTGAAGAAACAGGACTGAAAAATAAGCTGCCAGCACGAGACCACAGCCCTGGAAATCACTGTAGCAGCTGGCAGTATTATGATGTGTAACTGGCTTGCAAGTGCAACTTTCCTTTCTGAACAAACTGAGGAAAAAAAAAGAAAACCCTGAAAAGATGCTCCATGTTAGAAGCATTTATATATATCCTTAATTGCCTGTGTATGGAAACTGGAGGATATCAACACAGAGGACAGGGCAAAGTGAATGTACTGCTTGTCATTTGGCTGAGTACCCCTCTTCAGCACTGGAGTGTTTTATCTCACAGGCCCTACTGAGGATGGGAAACAACCATGACCATGTGCTGTTGGCTAAAGAAACTTGCATCTTCGTGGTGTCCCTGGGGAACAGACCCATGATTTTGCCTGCCATGGCAGCGGCAATGGCAATGAAAGAACAGAAATCTTTGTACAGCTTTGCCATTTATCTCCAATTACACTGCGGGGATCAGTAGGTCTTAAATGCAAACACATCAAAAACCTTCCCAGATATTGTATATAATTTTCTTTTCATAAGAAACTTGAAAACGTATGAGTTTGGTGGGGGGGGGGCAGTTTGTCAAAACTGCATTTTGTAATATAATACTCCAATAATTTATTACCTGCGAGGGCTGAATTCCAAAGTACATTATACAGAAAGTATCCTGCTGACTCCTATTTCAAAGGAGTACAAGATTTGGGATTAAAGATTCTCATTATCAAAACTGAGAAATTATTTTAACTATTAACATCAGTCAAGTCTCCACCAGGCATGAGCCTGAATAGGTTTCTTCAAGACTTCTTTATTTTTACATTTCTACTTGCTTTCAAATATTCACTGTTGGATAAGACAAAATACTCTGAGATAAGCAATCCTATTAATTAGTTATCACCCCAAAAGGCAGAAGTCTCCGATTGTCTTAGCAATGGCAACTAGGAGGCTGATTGATAATCACAGCAACTAACCTTTGAACAAATGTCTGGTTTTATTTAAATTCCACATAAGTACACCTGGTTAAAGATACAGGAACAGTTCAAAATTTCTGGGGCACAATTTGAGGACTTGAAAGAAAAGCAAACAGCAGAACCTCAGCAAAAGCCACTGTGAAGAAAGACGGTATTAGATAAGGGCTTCCTGACTACTTAAGTAGTAGGAGGCGGTAAATCAAGCAAGGCAAAACCTCAGCCCAAGCCATGTACATCCTTATTGCCACAGCCATGAGCAAAACACAGGCAGCACAAGAAAAGCTTAAATCAAAAGCCCAAAGGAGAGAAGATTATCACTTATCACCCCAAGGCACCACAGAGCAAATGAAAATGGCAAGAAAGCAAGCAGTAAAGAAGTTTTCTCAGAGAAAAACAACAGTCAAGGCAAAAACCGATTCCTCCTAAACAAGTGCAAACAAATGGAAGAAAAATAATGTATCAAATCAAGTCTGTGCCGCCACAGCGCAGCCCATCTGCTACACATTGAGACGTTATGCTGGTGTCAACCCCAAACACAAGGCTTGGGGACAGCCCTCTGCACGCTTTCTTTTGCCCAGATGCCAGCAGGGGCACCACACATGCCCCGCTGCACCACTGAGCACTCTTGGGCACAGTGCCACTGATGTAAACAAGAGATGGCAGCGAAGGCGTGAGAGGCACCATCAGCTCCTACTGTTCTCTCTCAGAAGGCAGGGAGCAGCAAAGGGATTCTGCCCATCCTTTCTGAGCGCCTTCACCTCACAGAGCCCAGCCAGCAACTTAAAATGTCCCTCTCTATCCAAAAACACGAACTGCAGTTCATCATAAAATCTGCAACAGCTGGACCGTGGATGCGTGGGGCCCCAAAACACTGCTTAATTTATTTCTGTGCAGCACAAAATCTCGACGCAGAAAGGGGATTGTGAAATGTTTCCAAAACGATCATTGTTTTTTTTGCTAAGACTGCTAAATCTTCCCTGGCTTCCAAAAAACATCTGGGAGACAGAAATAAATAGATTTAGTTATAACACTCAAACATGAAAAAAAGTTCATAAATTTGCTTCCTCTTGAGCAAAAAACCAAAAACTCAGAAGCTTTGTCTACTCCAGCAAATTTACCCAGTGCTGATAAAGCAGTTACAGCTGGTGCTGAACTCAGTTTAACTTCAAGTGTAGCCAAGGGTAAACTGTCTTTCCACGCAATTTTTTGTATTCTACTGAACGAAACGGCAGGTAAATGTGTAATTTCTTAACCGAATACCTAAATATGAATTTAGAACCCTAATTTTAGATTGCTAGGCTTGCACATTCCAGCTTGCACCACAACCAGTTCTGTAATGCTGTCAAATTTCAGAAACACTACTGCAGTCAAACTTTCTAAACATTACTGCAATCCATCAGTAACAACTGAAACAAATGTGAAGCATTATCAGAAATTCTGCTCATTTGATTTGACCTCAGTAAAAAGCATCTTCCATAATTTGATCTATATTTCCGAAATACCACTGCATTTCCAAAATGTAGAACAAATTATGGCTTGTGACTACACAGCTAAGGGAGGAAAAAACAGAGTTAATTTATTTAAAAAGCAGTGTCAGGATGAAAACTGGGTTAAAATCCAGGCTGGGCTCTGGACTAGAGGAGCCTGGTTACAACAGTTACTACGACCAACTGAAGTCATAAATCTTGGTGTGGTTTTAGCCACACTTTTACTTTCCTACCAGGCTCAGTAAAGTACATGAAGTAGGTTTCCAGTTGTAATTCCAATTATTAGTAAGGTAGGAGGAACACACACAATTATTCCACTCAGGCCACTCTGACTGAGAAGCTGGAACTTCAGGTGCCACGCTGCCCACCTGCACCACATGCCTGTGGAGGCCGAGGGCTCAGCAAGGGAGAACTGGCAAGGGAGTTCTCACTTAAGAGCACAAAAGGCAGAATGCAAAATCTTAATATTCAGGAAGGTGAAGCACAGCTAATGCATTACCCACCTGCTACTATTGATCCTGAAAGTGTGCTACAAGTACTCCACAGCCAACACTACTCTGCAAACAATTACATTTGTTCCACTTAAAAAAAAATTGTGTATGCTGCTCAAAAACACTCGGAACAACTCGTCTGTCAAAAGTCTGCATCCCCATTTCTATAAATTAAGAGACATTTGATTCAGCTACAGCACTCTATCACCATGCATTCCTTACATGTATAAATAAAATCAGAAAGAGACGTGAACTTAGGGATTGTTTTCCCTATTGTGTTTTTCAACATCAAATTTATATACAAGAAAATGACAGGATTTAATAGCTTTTTGCTTATATTTATTTTTTTAATGCTGTTAATTAGCACCCACAGTTGCGCCCCAGGCATCTCCTGTACCTATCAGATACAGATCAGCTGAAAACGAGCACGCCCCCACCTCCTCAGCCCAAAGACAAAGGGATGTTTTGAGTTCAATGTTTCAACTTGTGGTAGTCCCACTCTCCACTTACCCCAACCACAAAAATGTTTTCCCTCTCTCCTTCTGAAGCTGGGAAGAGGTTCAGGCTTTGAAGCATGTGCCAAAGAGCTGGGCTTTCAAGGCAAAACACCGAAATCAGGTTAAAAAAAAAAAAGGGTGCTGTAAAGGAAGCACCTGCAAATTCCCTTCCTTCTTCCTCCAGAGTGACTGCATCCGCAAACTGAAGGAAGAAGGATGTAGTCTCCCAAGGAACTGCTCAAGACTTTCCAGCTTTGCTAGTGGAGCTGGTCGAGGGATGAGTGCTGGTGGAGGACAAGCCGAGTGTGAGTCAGCAGTGTGTCCTTGCAGCAAAGGTTAACCATGTACTGGCCTGCTTTAGCCAGTGTGGCCAGCAGGTCAAGGAAGTGACCCTTCCCTCTGCTTGGCATGCATGAGGCATCTGGAGCACCGTGTCCAAGTGCGAGGGCTCAGGCTGCTGATGCTGAAGAGGATCCAGAGAAGGGCCACCAAGAGAGTTACAGATCTGGGGCATAAAAATCACAAATATAGGCCAAGGGGTCGGACTTGCGTCAGCCCGAAAATTGGAGCATAGGGGTGACCTAATAGCTGTTCTCCACTACCTAAAAAGGGGAATAATAGAGAAGATGGAGCCAGACTCACCTCCTAGGTGTCCAGGCAAAGGAAAAGAAGCAAAAAGAAAATCAAGCTGAATAAGGAATGTAGGAGGAATGCAAGGAATGTAAGAGGGAAAAAAATGTCATAATGACAGAGGTGAGGCACTGGTACAGATCACCCAGAGGGGTTACACAGTCTTCATCCTTAGAGAACTCAAAAGGGTTCTGAACAACCTGACCTAAAATTGGCCCAGTTGTGAGCATGGCTTGGAATAGGTGAAGTCAGACAGAAGTCTTTTTTTTTGATTAAGTGTTTCCATGATTCTAACAGAAGCAACTTCAAAGTGAGAGAAATTCTTTTGGCAAGGACACACTGCTGGAAATGCCTCTGAACAAGACACAGTATAGCCTGAAATTATTATTTTTATCTCAACAAAGTGAATTTTCCCCAAAAAGAGTACCTAGAAAATGCAGCAGTCATTACTTGCTCAGCACTCCAGGAATGGACAAGAATCACCTGTAGTGTACAGCTACTTTGCAGTTAAAAGCCCTGGTTTTGGTTTAGAAGAAGCAATAATGCTGGAGCCATGAAGGATGTGGCAGAGACAGGGTACCTAACATTTACCAGTGAGTTACAGTAGCTCAGGTAAAACTGGCAGGCACAAGTCCTCAGCAAACAGGAGAATACAATATTTATTTTTAAATCTATTGAGTTTTAGGCTGCCTCTATCTCTTCTGGCCAAGGCATATCACAGAGGGGCCATAGTTAGACAACATAAAGTAAGGAGAAAAAATGAATGTGACCCCCATAGGAATCTACTCAGTGCAGGTAAACCAATGCTACTTTGTTAGTGAGTGTATTTGCTAAAACTCAGAAGATCATTCAAAACACACGTTTTATATCTCTAAACACTAAACTGTTCATTGTAAAAGCACTTAGCAATGGCTAGCTGTACCAGGATTCTGCTAACTCCTGTGGGGAAAACACTGACGGTAAAAACGGCTCCTTACTCTAAATACCCTCTCTGCTGAACCTGGTATGTGAGTGTTACACTGAGATCCTTTTTCACTCCAAAGTGTCAGAGAAACAGGACAAGAAATTCCCTCTGTTTGACATCTGTGACACTTTTGTCAGTGAATTATTACTGCCAGAAAAGTATGATGCCTATTTTCTCCATTATGTTAAATTAATCGCTCTCCCTGTGACACAGAGATAAGAATAGACTCAGTTGCTCAAATTCACCTTTGTGGAGCAAGTAAAAGTTTTAGGCTACTCACTGGCACGATGATGTGAGAGAGAGAAAAGCCTTGACTCTGTGCAAGTGCTGCTCAGCAATAAAGAAAACATCCCTGAATTAGGAACACTGTTTCCAGCACGAATCCGAAACATAGTCCCATATTAGCTGTTGTAAGGAAAAATAACTCTATTCAAGCCAAAAGCAGCATACAAAATTATGTTAAAGCTTCTTTTATTCTACCTAAATCAGCAGCATATTCCTTCAATTAAACCCTACGTTCTATTAGAGTAACAAATTCCAAGTTATAAGGGTAATTACACACATTACTGAAACAGATGTCTTTTCTATCAGGAAAATAAGCAGAAAATCAAAAAGAACTGAAGAAATAAGGCACACCATTTCAATCTGTGAGAAGGAGAAAAAATCATACTACAACCAACTCTACCACTCGCACAATGTGTTTCTTAATGTGACTAAACATGTAAAGATGACTAATGACTAACACTGCAAGAATGCATAGCTGGACACAGCCAAGCTTTGGTCTAACCTGCCTCAGGGCAGTCAACCCACCCGCCCTTATCCCCTTCACTTATATCGATACTGTTAAAACTACAGGACTGATCTCCAAAGCAGAGAACTTTCCTATGATGCCAATACAACATCATCTACTTTCAGGAAGTCTGCAGGACTGTGTCTTTCATTTTCCCAAAGTAAAGAAGTCTCGATGAATCAAAGTCGCAATTTTTTTTCGCTCTTAGTTGCTTCAGCAACTAGAAAAAAATTTCTAAATAAAATGTCTATGGTTAGTTTGCTTCCTTCAATCTCATAATCCACAGTGCGCCAGTAGCCAAGTAGTCAGTAATATTCACCCATTGTGTCCTTAATTGGAAAGATACTGTAGATGTTTGGAAGCAGCTGTAAAAGAAGACAGCACTGGAGAACAGCAGACATCAATTTACCTACGTGCTCTAAAAAAAACTACAGAAGGAATGTTAATGGACTAACTACCATATTTTCAAATTCATTCTGAGTATTTTTAACATACATCAAGCTGTTTAGAGTGTCAGGCAGATCACAATGCAACCCTCGGAAGTAGAAATGTTACCCTAACGGGAAAACTAAAGATTGCTTTGCCTTGAAACTGGAGAGATCCGCACCTCATATACAGCTCTGAGCATAAGTAAGGAATTGGAGGTCATCAGGAAAAACACAAGAGAAATGCTTAATAGTATGGCAGTATCCCATAAGTAACCTCTGCACACCAGTAAGGTAATTCATCACTGTACTTGAATTTCATAGGAGACATGGAACTATCATTAGATGTTTTTAAGAACATTTTAGACAAATCTTAGAAATTATGCGATCCTAGATTATCTTGCCTTGAAGAAGAGGAATGGATAATGTGACCTCCCTCCCAGCCTTATTCTGTAACTTATCTGCGAAACTTTGGGAAAAAGCAATAAAAGAAACTAATATATGCAACATGGATAAATAATGACTATGGGAACTATAAACTCCTGTCCAGCAAATGCTTCTATACATGCTGAACTTTATTATCTCAAGTCATCTCACAGATGTCAAGGAGATGACTCAGAGCAGTAAAATTATGGACACGCCAAAGTGTTTGCACTGTGAGTACAATAACTCTCACTTCTGTACAGCATGAGGAAAGACGACTGTCCGCACTTCTCTGCTGCCTGTATGAGAGCCTCCAAATAAAAATAATTAATGTCTGGAAACGTCTGGCTAGAGAAGAGCTCTGGTAGTTCGTACAAGAAACAGTTGTAGGATTCTGGACACAGAAAAAGTGACGGGGCAATGAATCAGTAAGTTTGTAATGCATTCGTACATTCACTTGGAGGGTATGGAGACGGAATAAGAACGATCCAGTGTCAGAAGATCCCGCTTTTGAAGTCAGGATGTCTTGACACCAAATGTTTTAGGATACTGGCACATTCTTACCATGATTTGTATAGAGACTTTAATGATGTCAGTCTCCAAGTGAAGTAAGGTGTTTTTGTTCAATATTACAGGATACATTTATATAGTTAAGAAGTGGATGAGTCAATGATTCGGGGATATAAATCCAATCATACACCAGTTTTGTGGGAAAGTATTTCTTGGGATGGGATCTCTGAGAGCTGTTATGGCTCTGGCCACAGCACAGATAGTAGGCACGATCCCTAGACAGAGTGCTAGGGATCTTCTTGGAATGCTTACTCAAAAGGAGTGACAAAGGCTGTTAAGTCACACCTGGTTTGTGTTTGCTGGACAAATAGGCATTATGTCAGATAACCACTTTAATAACTCTGATGTAATTGCTTAGAGGGTTGGATCTGAAAAAGAAATAGCAGTAAAGTTGGTCTGTCTAACATCCTCCTAAAGTAACACTATTAATGGTAACAGAAAGAAAATGAGAAAAGGAAAATTGAAGTGAAATGAACATTTCTCCTGCTGTGACTCAGTTCTGCACCACGAGCTTTACTAGGGGCATTTTTACTGCCTTGAATGGCGCAGGACCAATCTTATTGCTACAATCATTAAAAACTGATTAAAAGAGAGCACTGAAAAATAAACATCACGAAACTATTGCCCTCATACTACAGAATGGATTATATATGGAGCTTGTTCATTTAGTCTCATTGTTTACTCACAGTAACTTACACGAGGCAATAAGGGAATATAAATATCCAAAAGCACAATGGAGGAATGATAATATCCCCTTGGCCAGGAGTAACACTAAAGAAGCAGGGTGCCTCTTGGGTATTCCACCCTTCTGAAAGTGAATTAACTTTCAAGAAAGTTTTCACTGGTTAACTGACAGTGATGGCAGCAAATACAATGCAGAAACTGCAAGAGTGCCTTTCTAATAACTCTGTGGTTTGTCTTCTTTTATTTGGCAAAGTGTCTAAATACCGTTGTGGCATTATATTAAACCATCTCACAGAAGACTCAACCAGCTAATGTACCATTGCTGGGCTTGAAAAAACATAAGGAAGACCTATTTATAAATAGCTTTTCTGTGTTCAGTGTTTTGGCTTTTTTATTCTTTCAAGGAAGGAAGGCTGCTGCCAAAAACTACATGCCAGTATCATTTGGCAAACTTTCTGTAGCATTATCTGATCTGCAGAGACATTAAATCTGTACTGCAAATACATATTCAACAACTTACTAGAAGGTGGAATTTGTGGCCTATTACACAAATACATATACAGTTGATAAGACATAATAGAATAGGTGTTGTGGAGATACTTCCCCGTAATTCACTCAATGCAGGCAACATATATGCAGCTGACATCTTATTGAAAAATCTTGGAAAGCCTGCTGACAGAAGTGAGTGCACACCAACATTAGCTATGCAGCCATTCTCATATACCTTTGTCCCCCTTTGCCTTTTTTGCACTCAAAAGCTGTATCTTACACTAAATATAGGCTGCATCTTGAAAAGGGACTGCTTATGTAGGAACTTTAACATCTGAATCACCAAACACCAGGTAATTCTGGAAGTAGAGAACAGTCACGTGAAAGGTTTTCTTCCCTTGTTTGCACATAAAGTTAAGTTTAAATACTAAAATACATTTTCAGGAATGACACACTAGATGGTAAATTTCAGCCTAGACTTATATTTTTTTAATGAATGAAAAGAAACGATTTACAGAAGGGGTTTTTTTTAAGACAGAAGGTTTCTTGGAAAAACAAACAGTGATAGACTCTTCACTGTACAACAGCAGATGTGGGGACACTTCTGCAGATCTTAAATCCGTGCAAATCCTATCCAAGACCTTAATTACTTCCTCTGTAATACATGTATACCTAATCATCTTTCAACTTTCATCTTCTCTCCTTCCTCTCCCATAGTCTTGAGATCTAATATTCCGTTCAAAGTACAAGCATGCAGAAAATTCTTTTATCTTGTCTTTGGGGAAAGTGCAAAGCATCAATCAGAGGTAACAAAGTCTCTACAATATCTATCCTCTTTACTAACTGAAAAATACCAGGCAATTTCATGTGTTGCAGGAGTAGGCAAAAAATCTAGTGGTGTGAGTGCCTAAGGATGGTGTCCTGATCCAATTTCTGCTATGTGATACGAAGTCTGTGCTCCTATCATAGTCATAAGAGCAAAGACATACAACTGCACCGGCTGCAACTGAAATGCAATCAAAATTTTTCTGTACTTCGGTCTTACTGCACATACTAACATTTTTTAGGATGTTCTTTAAAGTTGTATGATTTAGCAAGGACTTTTTCTGTGAAAACACAAGGCTTGCAAAAACAACGACAACCACAAGAAACAGATTTCAGAATTGACAGGCTACACGTGTTAGGGCATTATTGATTTTGACTCTGTGAATTGATTTTTAGGATGAAGGGAATATTAGATCACAGAGACCATAGTATTTGATCATACAGTTGAGTCTTGGGTATTCAAAGGCATTGTGTGTTGACACCAAGAATGTGGATAAATTAAAGGATGTCAGTCCCTGAGAAACCAGGCACAGACACGCAAGATAAAGCTATAAGAAGGCCTGAGATCCATGTACAGCAGGGAGTTGATGTGCTGCCTGCACAGGCAATGGTCTAGGCCAGCAATGATGCCCCCTGACACAGTGAAAAAATGACGAGTTCTCTTGTCTTTGTTAATTTCTTTCTAGTCTAAAATCTCTTCAGGATTTGGAAGCTGAGCATCTTGACCAAGGCTCAGCATCCAAGTAATTAAGAAATGATTGTTTGTACCTCTTATCTCTGTTACTCAGAGACGTGTCCACCAGTGTCTCATCCCCAATTGTTTAGAGAATGCAAAAAACCCCACAAGATAAAGTGAGCCTGCATTTGCTCCCTCCTCATCCCCCATTAAATATAAATAAAACCAGAAAACATTTTGTAAATTGCACATTAGAATAAAAATACTACCAGATCAATGAAGTCCACTAGCAGAAGTCCTGTATCATAATTGCATCAAGAGATTTTAAATTCTAAGCGATTAAATTCTAAGCTGTATATTGCTACTTGGGAAAGGCACATCATCTCAGTGCACAGGGAACACTTGGAAATTACCTAATTTTGTCTTGCTCTTACTTTAAATATTGCAGAGAGGATGGTGGAAGAAGCCACACGTGAGCAGCCTTGACTTAAGCACAGCAGTTAAAAGCCCTAGGTAAGACAGGTCTCACATGAAGTTCAAATCTACCTTGTCCAAACAAAGAGAATTTAATGAGTAGTTCAGTAAGGACCTGCAGACAAAAATGCACTCAAATCAAGCACCGCAATAATTTCCAGTGACAGATGAATTCATACAAAGTGAAATTTCTTAAGAGGAACTTTGGGAATAAGATGCCTACATTTATTAACAAGATCACTTGTTAGATATAAGCTGTCCTGGCTTTAGCTGAAAGACTACACTGTGGGAAGCACATGTGAGTTCTTCTGTAGAATAGCTCTTATCATCAAAAAGAGTATCTTTAGATCAGGTTTTGCATATAAAAAGAAATTATCAGTGAAAATCATCCTATGTGAACTGTGTTACTTTGTTTACACAGAATGTCCCCTTTAATTTTTTTATAATGAATGGTATTTCAAATTCATCATGTCAGATGAAGATACAACAATTACACCTTTCAGTTGCAATTACTGCTATTTGTGCAAATGTTTTCCACCCATTTGGTTTAACTCTATTGTTGTATAACTTACATTGGCAAGAATTTTTCCAAACAAGAAAAATGCCCCTTTGACACCTAACTTTTTGCATAAAATACAATCATTTATGTTCTCATAGCACAGCTCCCCTGGTAAAATTACATGTTTACCATCATAAAGGATATTAAGCCTTCAACAGAAAGAAAAAGGAAAGAAAGTGGTATGGTGGCACTTCCAGCCAACACCTACACTAAAAGTACACGCGGCTAGAAATGTTCCTGGGCAGTGGGGGCAGCTGGCCTGAAATGGCCCATCAGCCCATAGTTATCCTTCCAAAAATTACTAACCTGCAAAAGAGGATGGATACTTGCAACTGCATCCTTGAATGTTCAAACTTTGGAGATGTTCTAAGGAAATGTTTGGGAGAATATCAACCTCTGTGGACCAAAGTTACGCTGGCTGCCACTCCAGCAGATTACTCAGGAAGAGATCAATAAGTGTCCAGGAACGCTCCCTGTTTAATTTACCTGCATGGATGTGGCTGGGGGAAATACAAGAAAATGTAGCTGATAAAACCGCAACTTTTTGGGATCCTGTGGAGAACCCCACCACACTCTCAGGCTCCAAATCCCAATGAAATAAGCCTGAAAGGCAGGAATCAACCACTGAAGTAATGGCCTACTACTTCTGAAATCTGAAATGCTTTTTCTGTTTTTCGGACTTTTCACTCTGGAAAAGAGCTTTTGTACAAAATACCCCAGTAAAAATACAATCATGCAAAAATACAAAAATACCTCATTCACATGGTATTTGTGGCTTCAGATTTAAAAACAACCATAAATGGTCAGTGGAATGCCCCAGAGTGCAACTGAGTATCTTCTGCCCCATTTCTCACATGGTACCAAAGCCAGAATCAAACCTTGTGGGGAGGGGATGCAGTGCCTGGAGCACCCCATTACTTTCTGCATCAAAATGTCTTTTTCTGCCCAGCTGCCTAGAGCACTGCAAGACAAGCTTTCATCCTCCAGATGCACCTGAACCTTGCATAAGTTCCTGGCAAGGAATCATAGAATATCCGGAATTGAAAGGGACTCACAAGGATCATTGAGTCCAGCTCCCGGCCCTGCACAAGACACCGTAAGAGCCACACCACGTTCTTGAGAGAGTTTTTCAAAAGATTCTTGGACTCCTGCTTGGTTGGTGCCATGACCACTTCCCTGAGGAGCCTGTTCCAGTGCCCAACCACTCTCCGGATGAAAAACCTTTTCATGATATCAAACCCAAACCTCCCCTGAAACAGCTTCATGCCATTGCCTCAGGTTCTGTCACTGGTCACGGGAGAGAAGAGGTCAGTACCTGAATGTTCACAGCAAAACATCTGCTGTCTTTAAGAGAATAGGGGTTACTAATGCAGGGTAATTTTTAAAATTAAAATAACCCTGTCACCCCATTAAAATTCTATACATTTTTGGCAGGAAAGTTTCTATCTTTTTTTTTTTTTAAGTAGAGATGAGAAGAAGGGAGCTATGACAATGATAACTAAATATATATATTTTTAAGTTAATTCTGAAAAAGCATTTTTAAAATAGATTTTTTAAAATCTATTTTTTTTTTAAAAAGCATTTTCCCCATAATCCAGCAAATAGTTTTTAGCCAGCTCTTTTTATTTGACATTGCAGGACAAAGGGGTCTAAGTCAGCTGGCTTGAAGCCACACCATGACCTACAAAGAAAGTGCAAAGCCTCTATTAGTAAGCCTCATCCCACAACGGATGCAAGGACAACATCAGAGTGCTGAAGAATATTTGCAGAGACAGCAGAAGGAAAGCTGAGAGAAAGCAGGAAGGCAGGAAACAGTTCATCAATCTTAATGGTTAATGAGATTATTTTAAAAAAATGAAAGAGAAGAAGTGTTGAGAAATCCATTATTTTCAATGAAAGGAAAAATAAAAGAAATTGGAATAGGCTGATAACCAGGAAGATGACAGGGAAGTACAGTCATAGAAGAGAAGGAAATTGCACCCACTTGCAAATAACAACTCTTGCCTTTCTCAGGCAGAACTGCCACTCACAGAAAACCCTTTGGACTTCGGAGAAGTTGAAAAAATGAAAGAAAACCACAAGGTATGCAATCAAGACTTAAGAGAATGAAGTCAGGCTAAATAGCTCTGTTACACCTTGTTTCACAGTGTTTTGCTAACAAGGACACTCTGGATCAACCATATCCCATTCTCATCTGATCTAGATACTGAAAATTTCTTCCCTCTCTTTGCTCTCACAGACTTCTTTTGCTTTAGTTAATTTCCTTTGCAATGAGATCCAGACTGTGACCCTTGCACCTACCTGGAAACCTAAGAAGAGAGCTGCTCAGCTCAGAGAGGTCCCCAGCGAGTTGGGGAGCATCTGTCTGCCCTGACACACAATCAACCAACCTCCATCATTTTCTCCACCAGCTCCCAGCCAGCCTGGCCTAGCCCTGACCTCCTTGGCAGGAGGAATATTACAGTCAGCCAACTCCTGGCTTAGCCCAATCCTCGTTTGATCAGCAGAAGATTATGTCAGGAGCTCGGAGCTTTGCTATCTGAATACAGCATGTGAGCATTCAGGCTGGCTTCTGCCTTCCTGTTCTAATTGCTTGATAATCACCATCGGCGCACACACCTTCCACAGGCACCTCCCCTGCAACGGGTCCAAAGCTCTCCTGCCATCAGCCCTTTTCCTGTCCTTGGAGAAGGAATTGCTGGGTGAGAAATTGTGGCATGAAGCCATTATCGTTATCACAGACTGTGGGATGGTTTTTGGGAAACACAAATGCAAGCAAAGTGATTAGCCATGGCTGTGCCCTACAGAAATAAAACTGCTTCCTTCTGATAAGCAAAGTAACTGTTTTGAATGTGACTTCACCTTATTCTGTGCTGCTACACAAATCAGGGATGTTATCTTGGAGACAAGGACAATAATTAATATAATGCATTTCCATGACTTCCATGGTATCAATGTTATCTTGCTTAAAACCAGAAAGTTTTTCAAGAAAAGTCTGATGTCACATCTGGCACTGGTGGCATCAGGCTGTGTCGAGGTCTGTCCTTGTTCCAGCACTTGCTTTCTGTGGCAGTCAGTAAGCTCATAACACTTCTCTCTTGCCCTCATGGATTCATCACACAAGTAACAGCTAAAACCCAAACACTCAACAGCTAGAATTGCTGGAATCAACTGATAATAAAGTAATTGCAAGTTTCTGATATGATGCAGCCAAAACAAAGGCAAATGCAGTATTATGGAAGCCTTTCCAACAGAGACTCACAAGTTTAAGTCTCTCTGCATAAAGCATTGGTGAGATACCAAGTGACCCAACTGGCAAGCCATGTTCAGTACAATATGCAGATAATGACATTTAAGGTAACAGAGGCAGATAAAAGCCTGTTTCGGGAGAGGAGTAAAGAAAATGTGGCTTGTTTAGTCTAGTCAAAAGCAGAGACAGACTGATCTCTATCTCTAGGGGAGCACAGGGGGGTTAGTCTAAGAAAAAACAGTATGAGAATGGTACATGAGAGAAGGTATTTAAATTTGGGTCACAAAAACAAGTGGGTACAACATAGCAGTCAATACATCTAGGTAGAAAATAGAAAACAATTCCCAGCCTTTACAACAGCGAGTTTTTGCTATCCAGGTATTTCAGAAACAGAAGATGGGAAAATTCAGAAGGGGTTAAATGATGTGAAGCTTGTGGCAGGTGGTGCAGGACTCATGGGCTAGAAAGTGCCCTCCAGGTAGGTGTCATAGTGAAGCCCTACTAAGAAATAGAAGAGACTATTTGACCCTGCTATTGGGAGTCCTTGCCTATCAACAATCACACACCTGCAGACACAGCTCTAATGGGAGCAGGGCTGGCATAGTTGCATCCACTTGGGAACTCTCATATAGCTGGTAGGCAGATGCCTTGAACATCATAGCAAGGCTCAGATTTGGAGACCCTGTCCACCCAAAGTCAATCTGCAGCTAAGCAAACATACTGTAATGATCCTTCTCCAGTATCAGAAACAATTATTTGCTTCAGAAAGTCGTTCCATTTTCTTTTTAGTCCTGTTTGGCACACAAAAAGATCAAAGTAACGTATTTAATCAGAGAAAATTTGGAAATAAGTCTAATCTCATTAATTTGGAGAGACCTCAGAGATCAACTATGACATAACCAATCTGAGACAGAAGAGTGTAATAAAATATATTACAGATATTTCACTTAGAAGTATAGATTAGTAAGGAAGTATTATTTGAAATGTTGCAGCACAATGTTAGGGTTGGCGGAAACAGGGAGAGATTTGCTTCGTCTTTAGTGATACAGGCCTTGCTCATTCCTGGCTCCACCTCAGTCTTTGTTAAAAGCAGTGAATTGAAGGTGTGCCAAGTAATTTATAAGACCAGATCCTTTATTGCTTTAGCACCTTTGAATTCATTCTTGGGGATGGATTCACACGCTGTAGATTTCTTTCACCTGGTTGATTAGCACGGGCCACTATGAATATCCATGAAAAAACTGAATGAAGCATGAGATCAAATTACAAAAAACCATAGAAATGTATATTCCACCTCTTTTTGACACATGGTGAGCACCCCACAGACTTTTCTCTCCTATTTCACCCTTCACTTGCCCTGTGTGTTTAACCCACTTGCTTTTTTTAGTCACAGTCTGTTCGAGACTCACCAAAAGACTCTGGTATTTGGTCGAAGACTGTACAAAACCATTTGTGCATTCCTTGTACTTCACACAGCAAGGTGCTGTTCTCAGCTGGATGCTCCATGAGGTAATGTAATACAAATAGCAGCTGGAAAGTTAAGACAGAGTGCTCAAACCTCACATCCAGCCCACTCCCTTTGCACAGACATAGCTCAGGCACACAGGGCACCACCATGCTGTGAGGGAGCAACAGATTTAAATCATCTGTGATGCTCAGGTTTATCCTGTCTAATACTCTGTCATTCAGCTATTCAGTGGGAAGATATTTCACACTACACATCTCAAGATCACTTCAATTTTTCTACCCTTACATGTTGCTTAAGCCACTCTAAGCTGCTGTGACAACAGGCTGGTCCTGTACTGAAAGGAAAAAAGCTTAGAGAATCTGGAGCAAGGAACATATGTGAAAGAAAACCCTGAGTCCTGTAATCCAGAGAAGGGGCACCAGGCAGATGTTTGTGTGAGAAAAGAGGTCTCCAGAGCACTGAGCAAGAAGCAAGACGACGAAAAGTACTGTTGAAAACTGTGTGGATGGGGACCTTAAATTTAAAACACCATTGGTACTAAAGCTGTTTATTACTAGCTCATGTCCTACCTGCAATAACCTGGAACAACCTATTCTTTGTTTTTATGTTGGTAAAAGTGACTAGAATTCAGATTTAGGATTTGATTTACATGTGATTCCTCACTCACAACACATAGCAGCAGATTGTCTCAGTTGTGTTCAAGACTAAAATCTCAATTGGGAATCTCCCAACGAGTCCAGTCTATTCCCTATGCCAGTGCACAGATCCAACAGGGGCTGCAATTCACTGCAGCCTGTTGTTATTAAAGGCCAGCATTTGTAGAGTAAAGGCTGTGATGAGAGGCTGGACTCATCTCACCTTTCAGCAAGCATCTACAGCTGAACTAGTCACCTCAAGTTGCTTTTACAAACAATAGAGAAAATTAAGTATTTTCAGGGCATGATTCACTCAACTCATTCTCTGTACCCAGCTCAGACTGAGATGAGCTGATTTTCAATGCTGAGCTAAATGCTGCCTGAGGGGTGGTGACCTAGACACCTACAGTGCAATCTCTGCACCTGGCCATAGTCTCAGGCTTGGAGGCCTGAACTCTGGACTCCAGCCGATGTCAGTGAAGGGCAAATCACTTCATCTCTGTAGAGCAGAGTTTCTTTTCAACAAACTTTTGTTGCCCAAGAAGTAAGCATTGAGTTTAAGCAAGTGATATGGGCATACTTTGCAACCTGCTGAGAGAGGAGGGCTCTTCTCAATGGAAATTCAAGTTAAACTTGTGGCCTGAATCATCCTCTCTCATTTACACTCAGGTAAATCTTGGCTCCCTGTATTGCAACAGTATTTCCTACAGTTAGAATGTTGGATCCTATAGGTAGGGCTCTGGAAAAGCCTTTGAAAAACAGGTTTGACTCCTTCAAGGAAAACCACCACCCAGGCTTCTGGTAGCTGAATGTAAATTAGGCAGTCAAATAGTCTGTTTTGTAAAAGTACTTGTCTTCTTGCAGCTCAAGAGTTTGTCTTCTGTTGCAGAGGTGACTCAGCTCGTACGTTACCTACTCTGGACTTAAAACCATGCAGAGGAACATTCCCTGGGAAGCCATGCACTGGGAGCAGAGCATTGCTGCACAAGGAACAGAGCTAATTCTCTGGGTCATCACTAATTGTGCCAGCATCATTCTGGCTGTACAGCACAGGTCCTCTCACTGGGGTGGGAAGCACCTCTTCAGTCAGAGCCAGGGTTTTGCAGACACTTCATTAAGAGCAAACTTCTGAGTTGCGCTGTGCTAGAGCTCTAAGAGGCTCATGCAAATAAGGAAAACCTTTGCCAAATGCAAAGGTAACAGAAGAGAAAGAATACAGGTTTTATTTGGCCATTCATAAGATGTTTCTAGGTTGACTGCGGTAGTCATTGTGATAAGAAACAGTGACTGTACCCCTGAAGCAATTTAATAATCTGAGATACTGAGTTGTGTAGTCTCATCTTACCTGTTCCTTTCTCAATTATGAGTGACGATTTTTTTTCCTGAAAAGTTATGTACTAGCTTTGGGGTTTGGGTTGGGTGATATTTCTGAGCACAGTGTGCAAAATCCAGAGGTTCCTCCTAAGCAAGAACACCCCTTCTCCCTCAGGAGAGCAACCCTGCTTCATTCACAAGGTGCTCCTTGCTACCCGATAAATCTTACCTTTTCCCTTTTATCCCACCCCAAACTTTCACAAATTCCACTACTTTCTTTTGTTTTCACTCTCAGAGTCTAAGAAGACTTATTTTTCCACACAGTCATCCCCCCAAAACCATTTTTATCTTATATAAATTCCCCAGTGCTCTTTAAACTCTTTGATTCCTTTTTATTTCTCTCTGAAGGGATTACACGATGCTTCTTCCCTCTCTGAGGTTCCACCAGAGATTTTCTTTTTATCAATGAATATAGGTCAGTGAATTTAGACCATATGTGTTGCTCCACTGGGTGATTGTTCCATTTTTCAGTAAATAAGGCAGGACATCTGTCTTAACAACACAAAAACCTAGAGGAGTTTGTCATATCAAACTGGTTTTGTACACCTTAAGTGTTAAAAGACCTTGAAGACTCAGTAAGTAACACAAAAGGTCAAAGAGAACCTATGGGCATTTTAATCTGAAATTATTCTTAATAAGAACTCTGTAGACAAATCAATTTAAAAGGAACAGTTCTTTGATTAGATGTGGAATTGCACCAGAATTATGTGTTGGGAAGAAAATCATCATCAATCAGAATCCAGTGAAGCCATGAAAGAGAAAACAGTTTAAACTTCAATATTTCTAATATTTTGAAACCAGGAATATTTCTATTATAATTTAAACATTTCTGATGGCTACATTGACTATGTTGATATCTTTGATCCAATTATTGGTATGTCTCCATGTGCAGCATAAATATTTTTAACAGGGATAACCAATGCTGTATTTTTCATATGCTCATTACAACATAATAAATATTATATCTCAGTTACAAGGTATAAAGAAGTAACTACGTCACAGTGACTTCTGTTAAGAAGAAAACATGGAGAAGTTAATCAATGCATAAGAGTCTTACACTCCATTTAAACTGCAGTGCCTGAGAGCAGCTACACCCAGAGTACAACGCACAGAGCATATTGTTAGTAAGCAGACTTTGACAAGCTTTGAGAGGAAAACAGTGTTAAAAAAAAAAAAATTAGATTGTTTTAACGCCTTCTATTAACATTCACTTAATCCAGGCTCTTAAATCTGAAAATGGAAAAATCTCCAGAAAATTCTGAAATAAATACTACGGTACACACAGATGGTGATGTTGGGGCAGGATGCCAGCACACAGAATCGCAGTGTTCGGCGAATCACAGGCAAAATAATTAATGGCATTTCTAGCAGCATAACACCCTGCAAACACACACACTGCCTCGTGGAGTACTTGTCAGCAGTATTAATCTGGGAAATAATTAGTTACTGTAAAGTTCTTTCACGCTCTTTCACCAGATGGCCAGGCAAGATCGTCAGCTAAAATCCTGCTGTTTCAGCACTGGAGAAAATGCCAAGGAGTGATGCTTTACGCTACCCTGTGCAAGGTCTGGGCACACTACACTGTGCTCATGGTTTCGTTCTCCCAGGTACTGCAGAGCAGCACAACACACTTCACAAATCCCACCAGATCATTTTCCGAGCATCACCGCCAAGTGTGCTTCACACCCCAACATTTGCAAGGCACTCTGCAGAAAGTTCTGCCATCTGCCAAAGCACAGGACCTCTCCAAATGGAATTAGATCAGAATTTGTATATTTAGAAACAAAATTAATTCCAGAAGAGACAGCATAAAAAAAGAAATATGCTACTAGTAGCTCACAATTACAGTGGCCATCCAATCGTGTAGAAGTTCCAAGCTTGACAATCACTTCATCTCACTTCACTTTGTATCAAGCAAACATTTAAGGAACTTCCCAGTGACAATTGCTCCCACAAATATCCAGTAGTGGTTTACTCTACACAGGCTGTATATCAGCTACTGATTTGATGGCAGCCTGGTAGCACAGAACCATACAGCTGGGGTAGGGCTATCCAGCAGAAATGCATACACTGGCCTAGAATCACAGGCAAGCACTGGAATATGAAAACATACCTTCTATATTGTTTGGGGTCCCTGTATCCTAGAGCTAGCTCCAATATTCTGGAAGTCGGAGAAGAATAGTCTTTTCTTAGAAACTCAAGACCTGCTCAAAGACATGGATTACAGGATACGACATTTGACAATGTCTGTAAGACTCACAAGCAGCAGCACAGGGAATTCTGGAAAGTTAACACTTCTCCTTTGAACAAGGAGCAGTGAGCCTGATTTGGCTGACTATGGGAAAAAGAAAACAAAATAGGGCTCTGAGCAGCACTGCTGTGGCTGTAGCTGAGGCAGAATTTCCATTTCAAAGCCTGGTTTTCCATGTCCTACTTCTCCCTTATAAATACAAGCTGCAAGTTAAAACTTGGCCCAAAGAGTTCACCTGTCACGTTTAGGAATTAAAGACTGAATCAACTTGCTAAAAAAAATTGGAGAAGGAAAAAAGATACTATTGTTAGTACAAATATATTTACAAAAAAAATCTGCTGTTCTTTTGGGAAGGCTGTCGGGAAAGAGAAAGCCTCAGCTGCTTGGTTTTCAACAGCAGGCCACAGCTGCACACTACTGCAAAGACACGGACTACAAAGCCCAGGATGGCCCTTCGGACGTGTTTATCTTCAGTACAAAGTCATCTCAGGCCTGGACATGAGAAAGGAACTTCAACTTTGCAGGTTCAGTGTTGAGAGTCACTGAGTGTGTGTTAAAGGAAAAAAAATCAGCTTGAGCTGTGCACCAGTCTAGTCTCAGTCAGAGCTAGCCTCAGCTGTTTGATATGTCAGAGTTCGGCCTGAAGGACACCGTTCAGTCAGGCAGTGACTGAATGACTGACTGATACATCCAACCCTGCCTGGTAACATCAGAATGCTGGATGTCTTTCCAGGGGAGGAGGAGTAAGCCTTCACAGAGGTTTCAGCTATCTAGCCCCAACTGCAAACAGGGAATGTATTGATTCACCAGGATATTCTATCAAAATCCCACGCAGCCCAACACGGTACTTCAGTCACTTGGGGTGAGCCTGAACTGCAGCACTCCTCCAGGAGCACTGAACAAAGCAGATGGGCTTTTCCACGGAACTGCCTCCTGTCTGTTTGCTGGTCAGAGATGCAGAAGCTTTCAAGAGCAAATACCATCATTCTACTTATCTGTGAAAACAGGGAAGTAAACAGAAGGGCACATGGTGCAGGATTAAAGCTACTTTACTCTTCTGTGCAGCTGCTTGCATCAGGTTACTCTTAACAGCATCCAGGCACCTCCCAATACTCTGTTAAGTGATGTGGCTGATGTCTGTTATCCATGGTTCACTCACTCCTCCATTTTGTTTGATTATCCTATCAATACGTGGCAAGTTTCCCACTTTATATGTAGCCATGACCTTAGCTGTCTTTGGCACATTAATCAGTATGCAGCCTACATTTTTCTATGGTACAGAGCTTTTTCTGTGGATAACAAAATCTAGCAATGAGCACTGCCTCCCACCTCACAGTCACTACTAAAATACACCAAAGTAATCACTGGTGAGCTTTGGGGAGCGCTGGAGATTAGGCCATGGGAGTGATCCTTTGAAGAGTCTGAACACTACAGCTGACATCTACAATAACCATCAGGGAAATCCAGGGGCCCGTTTTCTCTGCAAGAGCAATGAACAATTCAGGCAACAAAGCAGTCAAAGAGGAGATAATTAAAGAAGACTTACTGAATAATTTATTTTGTGAAAATGAAGTTTAGTGTTTGGTGTTCCGTATTTAAGGAAAATGTCAGCACTTCAATGGAAGAAGTGGTTTTCTGAAGATACAGAGATGTGAGAAACACTAAAATACTAAGAAGTGCATTAGAAAACAGTGATTACATTTTAGGATTGTTAGAAGAAAAGTCATGACAGCTCTGCTGTATTTTATAGCTATCCTGCCCAAGACAAATATTTGTTAATACATTAGCCTAGCTTGCAACATTTTCTACAACATGCAGAAATTTTAACAGGCTAATTGTAAAATCAGAATTGTTTTCTCTAGAAAGCTCCATTTTTGGACTTCGCTATTGTTCTCCTACCGTACAACCAGCATGGTTCTCAGCAAATATTTAGATTATATTTGATCAAGGCTAAATTGTCAAACAACATTATGGTCACCTCACAAAGAGGGACACAGATAAGGCAGAAATGCTTAATGTTTTCTTTGCCTGTCTTCATCACTGATGACAACCTAAGAGGGTCCCAATGCCCTGAGCTGGATGCATGGCTGTGAGAATGATAAATTCCCAATCAACCCTGAACTTGTGCAGGATCTGCTGCTCCAGCTCAGTCCATGGTGTGTGGCTGCAACCAACGGATGTGAGGGTCTGGAGCAGAGAGCAGTCCCCAGCAAAATGTTTCTCCTCCCAATTCAGTTCAATTACTAAAGACAGTGCATGCTAGAGCAGTTGACATTTACGCCCTTTACCTAAAAAAGGGAGACCATTGTAAAATACATCAGCAGAGAGATCAATCTCACCTAACTTTCCACGCCTATGCTGTAGACACTACACCTAAATTTTTTACAATTAGGCATTTAAGATTAGCATTTACACTTATGTCACAGGCTTTGGGCAGAAATAATCACTGCTAAAGCCTAAAATAATCCTTACGAATCCCACTCTAGAAATACCAATGTCTGTGCACTGGCTGAACAGAAATGCAAACAACTACTTCCAGCAGGAACCTCAACATGTGCCTGCGATGAAGCGTGATGAATGTCAGCCAGGATGTGACGGGGTTTATTAGCCAGCCTCACTAGGAACAGATTTAATGCTTACTGTAGCTGGAGCCTGGGTGAAAAATAGTCCTGGCTACATGAGCCCTGAACATTTCCCATGACACTAGGTAGGCAGAAACCCTATGCCCAGTATCACGAGGTCAGGACCACAGGACCCTTTCAGTTCCCCACTGCTCCTTCAGGCAGAGGACCAAGACGGACCAGTGCTATACATCAGTTTTCCAAATAAGCTACCGTACCTTTGAGGGAAAAGGAGACCACCTTTTACAGCACAACAGCTGCAGACAGGAATTTAGATTAAATAACACTTTCAAGAATGAGGAGTGGGGGGAAAGGTTAGTTCAAGATTATGAGCAGCAGATAAACACGTTTTGTCAGGTGAGAAACTGATTTTTCCCCTTAATATCATAAATATCATGCTAATAGGAAAGGAAATGTGATGCATTTGGATGGAATAAGGCATCTTCCCATCATGTCTACTTATGCATCCCTAAAATGAAGTTTCCTAGTTTGTTTGGTGGTTTGGTTTTTGTTTTGATTTGGTTTGGGTTTTGGGGTTTTTTTTTGGGCTGGGAGAATTTTCACATGAATTATCATTGCTTTTCACTCTGAAAATAGGAACTTACCAATTTAAATTGCAGCTGACTATCACAATAAAAATCTGATAAAACATGTGGGTTTTGTAAGGTACATTGACTCCTTTAGCTGAAGATTTTTTTTCTGGAACATGTAATAGTAGTATCTGTATTTATTGTGGAATAAACTCAGCAATGAATGGCACAAAACGAACAGAAGAGTGTAGTCACAAAGCATTCAGTCACACATTTTACTCATTTGTTCACTGTTTATCTTCTGGTATATGTCACAAGAAGTAATCATTTAAATAAACAACTTCTTTAGTAGGTAATAAAATGTTATTGAGCTTCCAGTCTCACAACATATGCTATGCCTATAAATCAGATTATTCTAAACTTGTACTGATTTGCAGCACTGGGAGGCATTTTAGAAATGCCACAATTGAAAGAGAGGCACTGGATTTTTGTTCCTCTATAGTGTCTGTCTCTGCAGCAATCCCAAGAAGGCCATGGGTGTTTGGAAACATGCCCGTGCCTTTTCAGCTACAACAGCTGTTATAATATGCAATGTTACCTCTCTTGCAAACATTGCCTAACTTTTATATTGCCCAATCTTTTAAATGAGTATAAACCACTTTCAGATGTCAGTTACAGTTACTGCTGGAAGTGTTCTCCTGTAAATTACCAAACACAGCGCACTGGGAAAATCTGCCAAGAGGTGATACAAAAATTACTTTGATCAACACTGGCATCCCAGACACAGAAGAACAAAGTAACAAAAGGAGCATCTCTTATTATAGTAACGTCCCTGGTTTTGAGGTGCATTTGGTGCATTTCTCTAATTAGAGATGATAGCCTACAACCGGCCCTGCCACCCTCTGCTTCCAGGCTCCTTGGGGAAGAAAAGGCAGAAGCTTGTCACCCCTTTTTACTGATCTCTCTACTGGAGTCTGTCTTTTGATGAAGATGATGGCACCCATGAGGAAGATACGGGTGTTCCCGATCCTGTATGACTTAGCTGGCCAGTAACTCACTTTGGTGAATCTCTCTGTCTTCCGCTCATATACTCCACCCCACAGAGAGTGTGCTTTCCCAGGAACGTGAGGAGGACTGGATGCCTTGGGAAAGGGATTTCACAGCACTCTAGGATGCGTGAAACCTTTCTGACAGCTCAGCGGATGCATTGGGGTGATTAATATTGCATGCTGCCACCTGAGAACATCTGCAGAGAGACAGGGAGATGCATCATCTGTCCCTTTCAGACAAATGTCATTTAGACAAGAAACAGGTTAGCGTGTTTTGGAGAACTCCTTATGTCAGGGTGGTCCCACACTGATCCTATAAGGACCTCTCTAGAAAACGTTTTGCATTAAAGAGTACATTAATTTCCCTCTGTCTCCAGCTCACAGCACATCTGAGAATCTTATACAGCAGCAAGTGATACAATCAAAGAGCACCAGCTCAGAGTAAAGTTGGACAAAACAGTTATGCAAAAAATTAACTTCTCAGATCTGTTCTGGGTAAATGATGACGAAATTCCTGTTCATCTCCTCATATGTTCTGCTACTTATATTTTAAACACGGCAGAGTTACACAGTATTTTATCAAATCCTAGTTCTTTCTATGCAACAAACAAGGAATTTTAAAACTGTTTCAAAATCTGAAATAGCACCTGGACACTCCACAAAACATAAGGATTCCAAATTTTGGCATGAGACCATACAGCCTACTTTTAGCCTCACTTGGAATAAATGAGAAATGCTACTTGGAAGGTATTAATTCACAGTACTAAACTCTCTCATCTCAGTGTTGAGGAGGTTTGAGAAATTATGGTTTGGAGGCACCTATGCTGAGCTGGCCCTGTGCACACATGCTCAGTCCAATGTACCTAGGGGTAAAATCTCTTAGAGGGTCTTGGCACAGATTTTTCCATTAGTTTCTCAACAAAGAGGACCAGAAGACTGGATCACCTCTCCTATGAACACATATGAGAGAGCTGGGGTTGTTCAATGTGGGGAAGAGAAGGATCAAGGGAAACCTTACAGCATCCTTTCAGTACCTAAAGGGGGCCTACAAGAAAGCTAATGAGGGTGTTTTTACAAGGGCATGTGTTGACAGGACAAGAGGTAATAGCTTTAAACTGAAAGCCATTATACATGATGGGGCCCTGCTCTCTTGGAGATGGCTGAACACCTGCCTGCCCATGGGGAGCAGTGAATTAATTCCTTGTTTCCAGCTTTTACTCTTCCAATTCTCTCCCTGATCCCGCTGGTGGGTGACTGACTGCCTGGGGTTAAACCACCACAGTGCTCCAAGTGATTAAGAGCTAACAGTGTTCTGCTTTCTACATTATGGGCCTTGGTCAAGTTCAGCAAAGACTGAATCAAAGGCTTCTTGTAAATCAGTGTTGCTCCAGGAAGAGAAACAACAGAGATCATGGAGTAAGACAGAATTTCAGAAAGAAAGGCGAACGTACCAGGCAAATAAGACAAGTGAGTGAATGACATGGCAGATGTTGGCCATGTGGCTCACCCTCAGGTACACTGGCAGTGCCAGTAGGAGGTCTACAGAAAAAACATCAAATATTAGCTCTATTAACCTAGATGAACCCCCAAGACTCTCCTGTGAGGTCACTAATCTTTGGAAACTGTGCATACAGAAATTGGAAAGAGAAGATATCAACACCAGACAAATAGGACTCACTGCCTTGAAGACTATGAGTACTGGTTTGGGGACCTGTAAAAGCTTTATCATAATCTCTGGGGAAATCCCCGTTTTAAACACAATTTAGATTAAAGCTTTAGTACCTGGGAAATTGCTTCTCCCTCTCAGACTAAGATTTTTTCTTAATGACTTTTTATTGCTGTGTTGCTGACACAGAAACTTGGCTTTTTTTTTTTAATTCCCATTTCATGTCACAATCCTTCTTTACAATTGTATTATTATTATTACTTATCTATGTCATTATTGTTAAAGTAGAAAATGGAAAACTTTATGAAGAAAATTGCAGTAATTAAACTTGTACATGAAATGGAAGACTTTTAACAATTCACTGCACTTCCATATGCAATCTGCTGCCACAGTTTATATGAGCAAGGAACGACAAGAGGCACCTAATCTTCCTGGAAACATTAGCCATGAACTATAAGCTGCTAAAAGTTTTCAGAGACCAGAAAGGGAAAGGCCATCTTTTCTTGCACCTCACATCCATTTCTTGTAACTGAGGTTCAACTCTATCAGGGCCAGACTGTAACTTTTTTTCAGTCTAAGCAGCACCTCATTCTTCAGGCAGTCCCATTACATTTATTTATGGAGAAACGTCTTGTTGAGCGCACTGTTGGCAGGATCTGACTCTGCACAGATAGATAAATTGCCCCATACAGCTTCAAATGTCACTGTCACACAATGGAAAATATCCCAGGTTAGATAGATGTACTGTGACCAATACCTTGAGAACTTTTACTCCCCTTCTGCTGATTGATTGAAGAATTATACCCATGAAATAGAATGATTTACACAATTGCATTGCCTCTTGGCTAGAATAAGCTTTTGCCAGTCAGATGCACCTAAAGGACGTCTGCTTGTGACATAAATCCGATGTAATTTGATACACAGCATGGCACACAATCAAGATGAAATGATCACTGGATAATTTTCCCATGTGCAATCATTTCAGGAAGACAATTTTAATAATGATATTTTCTTTTGTATTAAGTTCTTTGGTCTATTTTTTCAAATAATGAACAATTGCATCCAGGAGAAGTAGTTTGTCAAGTTAATACTTCATTAATCCTTTACCTGGGGCCAATATCCTAAAAAAACCAGAGGAGATAGCTTTCACTTAAATACTCAATACAGAAGGCCTTTTCCAGACTAGACTTCCACAGTGCCTCCTTTTTATTACAAATGCTTATCTCCCACTTCTAACAGTCCCAGCTTGGTTATGCCAGTGTTTCACTTGTTTGTTTCTCCCTTTTTCTTCCTCACTCATTCTCCTACACTTTTGGTTGCCTCTCAAAAAACAATAGCAAAGGGAAGGCTGAGGATTGGCAAGCATGAATATAAACAGACAGTGTTTTAAAGATATGTGACTCTTTCCAGTCTCAGTCAAGGCATCATGCTGGCTCAACAATAGGGATAGTCCACGCCCAGGACTGAGCTGATGAGCTACCAGTCTACAGCCTGCTCAATTACCACATTCCACTTCCCCAGTAGTGATTAGGATGAAACAGTACCGAGAAAAAGCCCTGTGCTGCGAATATTTCAAGCTTCAAAAAAGCACAGGTTTTTGCTTCATGTCTAGACTTTTTTCTGAAGTAAAGGCACACTGATGTCAGTGTTGCCAAGAGTAAAAACTTCCATGTGACATTCAGAAACTGGTTCCAGAACAATTTGATTTCATCTTTTATGGCATGCTTCTCCCAGAAAAGCTCTTCATGGAGGTGGGATTAGCGATTAAGAGATGTGGAGGGTGGAACATATACGTCTGTGAAAACTGGAATTAATGTGATTATGCTAAGCAGAACGTATTCTGGGCATCAGTGGTTTGCAAAGATTTAATGAAATATGCCCCAAGCAGAGAATATCTTCTCGGAAAACAAAGCATGATATTCAGAGAAGGCTGGGATGAAGAGGTATTTTATGGGCAAGCAGAGGAAAACCAACTGTCACTTTATATGAAACACCTTCCCTTTGTTCTGCTCTTTTAATTCCTACCAGAATAAAGCAATTATAAGAAATTTATGATTCTGAAATACTGTTAGTGCCATATTTTTCCTCTTTGGGGGAAAAAAAAAAGAAAGGAAACAAATAAAATATAACACAGGCAGTGGGCATTAAAGTTATCAGTTGCTACTCATTCTAATACTCCACTATTGGGTCTAGTTCTGTGAAGAGATTGTTCCTCAGATGATATAAGAAACCCTAAAATATTTTTTCAAGTCCATGAAATGTCACTGTTTTGATGTTCCACTTTGACAGGTTTCATGAAGCATGAAGTTATCCGGAAGGGCAAATAGTCCGTGATGCCACTAACTCTGATTGCTTTGGAAAATATGTACACCCAGACCTGTGCACAAGGGTTTCCCCAGTCAAAGATCACATCTTTTTCATCATTACACACATGATCACAAAAGAACTCTGGCTTTTGCTTATGCCTGTTGCTCACCTTGTTCTCAACCACCCCACATGTCCTGCAAGCATATCTTACATCCCGTACAGTGACACATCACTGCAGTTTAGTGCTGCAGCATGTTGTGACACACCAGCAGAGTGAAAAGTAGGACAGGTCATTTGCAAGGTAACATGGCTTTTTAGAAACCAAGCTGTTGCAATTTTTTCACTTCATGGTGTCTCTAAATGCCACAGCTACTTTTCATGGCTTACACAAGCAATTCCTCTCACAGTGCTCCAAGGCATTTCTGCACAGTGGAGACTACTCCAAGCACAAAGCAAATGTTCAGTGATTCATAATGTTTTGTCTTCAGAAAAGAGACAAAAATATCTCTTTACCTCGGCCACAGGATGACCAAGCATACACATGAATGAACTCCGTCTACTGGTTTGGTTTTAGAGCCAGAGTCAAAGCAACTACAAGATATTCCCAGCTGATAGAAATTTGCACCTAGGTAACTCTTAAAGGAAACAGCTATATATATGTGAGTGTGCTTATTTGCTTTGTTTCATTCCACTACAGAATTTATAGTATTCAAAACTGTGTTCCAGATACATTTGGTTCTGAGAAGGACATTCACACCCTTTCTGTGCACAGCAGCACTCGTAGAACTATTGCTCAGCAAAGCATAAATTTCACACACAGAATCCCAGACATGCAACAGCAGAAATAACCTGCACCATCTGCACTGGAAAGAGGTTGCCTTCAGGAAAAAAAAACAAGTTACCCAAGCATTTGTGCACAACATATAGCAGACAACTACAAGGGGTATGCTAAGACAGTGTGCTTACTAGTGACTAGTTATTCTGAGCTGCATATTCAAAACTTCTTTGACCAAACATACTTGTCATTCTTTTTTATACTGAGAATTAAAAATATGGATGTCTGCTTGAGATATGGTACAGTAGAGAATTCTGAAGATTTTCTTTATTGAGAAGGTAAAATCAGGCAATTAGACCACACTATACTAGCACAACTGAAGAGCTGAGTAATTTTCATAACACAATTGATTTCTTACCACATGGTGCCATTTAAGGGATTATAACAACTCACCAGGGTAATATCAAGCTTGATTAGAAGCCAAGGGGCCTGATTGTTATCTCCGTTAAGCCAGACAAAATGTAATTGACACCAGCAACTCTCAATTTGCACCAGTGTAACTAAAAGGAAAGTCAAGCACTGTATCTTTTGCCTGGGTAAGTCATTTTCATATCTTTGAGTGATTACCAGTGATTGTTTCAACCCCCTTGAAAATGTCAAAGACAGTGTCTCTGGTATTTTCACAGCCAGGTATGCTGATATTACATGGGTTTGCGTGCCTTCATATAAAGAACAATTCACACGGCAAACAGAAGGAGTATCCTGCATAAACTTGGATAAAACTTTAAACATGCTTAGCGTGCCAAGACCTTTACCCTTCCACAGGCAAACATCTAAAGATAATGGGATGAACTTTTCCAGATATTGAGGTATACAGGAAAGGAAGTCAGATCTTTTCAGGATCTCCCGAGACAGGTATCACAAATCACAGTCAACAGATGCTTCAGAGCTGGATTCATCTGAACTCCGTCATATATGATGCAGGTAAATATGCACAAGGTTGTTGGCTAAACTTCTCTGTCCACAGTGGTTAAAACAGTAACTTAGTAACAGAAGGATTTATCTCATCTTAGATGAAAACTGTCATATATGTGAATGTGTCCACAAAATTGAGTATTCCTCCTGTTGGGAACAGGAGGCACAGTTACGGGTGACCAGCTCCAATATATGTGTCTATATCACACATAGTTTTCGTTCATGGAAAGAAATCCCATGGTTTGTATCCTCAACCCTGACTATGCAGATTAAGTTCTATTTTGCTTCCACTTTGGCCTCCTCCAACCGTGAGTCTTCCTCATTGGTTTGCTACTGAGAGTACCAGTGCTGCTGGACATGGATGAGGGACCATCAACTCCCAAGACTTTGGCCCGAGGAAATGGCCCCTGGTACTTTTTATACTGCTACACAACTAATCCATTGAGGCAGAACCAGTGCAGTGGTAAAGCACATCAGTTTTTACACAGATTAAACATTTTCTGGGAACATTTTCTGCCATTGAAGCTGCCCTGGAATAGCCCCTGTCCACTACTGGACACTTACCATTCAAAAGGGAAGAGGCTGGTGTTCAGTGGTGCCATTCCTAAGTGTTAGTAGTGATGTTTCTTTACTAAGGTTACCTTTCTTATACACACAGCTACATGCTGTGTTCAGTACCCCTGGGTACAGCTGAGGCCCCAACATCCCCTTTCTGCAGCAGATCAAAACTGTGGCACCACCTGACTGAACACCCTTCATGGGGCCAAGGCTGCACCAAGCAGATTCATATGTCCTGGTCCCATCAGGCACAAGCATCCCATTGGTTTTATGGCATATTCTGTCCAGAGAGGGGGACTTCAACCAGCAACCTCAGAACCGTATTTAAACTTGAAAACAGAAGGAGCCAGAATCAATTGAAATGTGGATGAGGTATAATATGCACTGAAGATGAGGTAATCTGAAGCTATTCACCTCTGCTGGTGAGCTGCTGCAAAGGACCCTTGCAGAGCAGATGTTCCCTGCAAAAATAATGACTGTCCATAAAGAAACAAACAGCATGTCATTACTTCTCAGCCTGTCTTCCAATTTTCTTTGCTCACCACTAATATAACTGCCAGCCCACCTTCTCCATTTTCTATACATTTATTTTCCTTTTTATTCTAGGGGGTTTTTTTAATCATCTACTGGGTATCACAAGTGGCAGGTAGATAACACATTTATTTACCTATATGAACACACCTTTATAACTCTAAAAACTGACAGGTGATTTGGTTAGAAGACAACTTCTCCTGAAAAACTTTGTCTAAATTTACACTCTAAGAGCAATACAAATGTTTATACAATTTTAATTATATTTCAGTCAAGGCTTTCTCTAAACAAATAAACATCTATATTTCACACCTTGGAGAGGTCAAATACCACTTGAGAGGACGGCTGTGAACTAAAAAAACCTGATTAGCAAATTTTCCTTCTCTGTGCTGAGTGAGCCCCCAGAAGGAAAACCACCTGCACGTGAAATTCACAATGATTCAGTTCTTGCAATAGGAAGTGTTGTGAGAAAGAGCTCTGCTGTGCCAGGCAGTTTAAAGCCAGCAGCATCCACGGGCTCAGCTGAGGAAAGTCCCAGGGCCCTCCTTGGAAGCAGAGAGGCTGGCAAACTGGACATCCTGTCCAAAGAGGGGCCGAAAGCAGCAGGCTGTGCACTCCATTGCACAACCAAAACCCCCAGCTTCGGTCCTGCCCGGAGCCCAGGCCTGGCCCCGCTGACTGCTGAAGCCAAATTTCTCTGCAGTAGATGACATCTCCAGGCAGAATCCTTCTAGGAAATATTGATGGTAAAAGGGTAAGTATTTCAGGCATCAGCCTATGGAAAATGGACCTAAGAGACACCTGTGTGACACTTTCATTAGTGTCCTTGTCCTCTGCAGCTTATGGCTTGGCAGAGCGGGTCGGTGCCTTGCGTGTAGTTTTTGTCCTTCATGGATCAAAATATGCTCAATGCATGAGAGTTATATAGAAAAAAAAGAAGAAAGAAAAACACATTTCAATCAAGATATTAGCAGCTAAAAAAAAGCTATCATCGCAACAGGAAACCATGAAGATTTAATCTGCTCTGACCATGCTCTGCCCTTCCACTCCTGCTGTTGATTAGACATCACAGGCACTGTCTTCACAGAATAACAGAATGAAATCCCTCAGGAAGTCATATTGCTTCTCCTGTAGGAACAGGCAGAAATTTTCTGCAGACCCATGACTCCCCACTGGTTAATTACATCTCACTAGTGAGGCACAATAGCAGAACTTTTAACTTCTTTTATCATCTTTCTCCTGGACAAACTGGCTGCGAACCATCCCCTGGAAGCCAGCAGTGCCAGAAAGCAGGGAGCATGGACGCTTAGGTGATCCTGGGCTGAAGGAGTCATCCCAACCAAATTTCCACATGTGCTATGACGCCAAGCAAGAAACCTCCATGCTGGCAAATTCAGGAGCAGAACTCCCTATTTTCTCAGCTGGTTTTCATTTCTGATGCCACAGTGATGACTGCACTGGTACGAGCAGTGGCACTTCTGCTGTCACGTGCTGCTGTCACTAGCATAGCAACCCACAATCAGAGTGAGGCTAGAAAATCTACTGAACTGTGGCAGTTCAACAAAACAGCAGGTCCTTTGAACAGCATCTGTAACTGTAAGTGAACAATTTCAGTAATGGTTTTGTCAGTACTTCCTAGAAGCAGTACTAATGGACAACAAATAACAAAATGAAGTTCAGCTGCTAAAAGAACAGGACAATCTGTTGAAAGAAGGGAAGGGAAATTATTGTCATAAAACATTTGTATGGCCATATGAATTCTGCCCTGCACTGTACAGAACAGAGATCACATCTTACCCTGCCCTAAACTTCTTGCTGTTGCTAAGACAACTCCAGCAATGTAAACGAAGCGATGCAGAGTCCAGTGGCAAGACCTGCAAAGGAGATGAATTGGCTACTAGGCTTTGCTAGAAGAGAGAAAGGATGCTGGCGCAAAGGGCAGGATGGCTGCTGTGGCTGTCGAAGGCTGTCTGACACAGGAACTCATCCAAGCACAGAGACAATGGGGATATAGTGGAAATATCCCAACAAACAGCAGGGGCTCCTTGTTCCCAGAACTGTTTTCTCGACTGAGTCAGGCTCTAGGGAGCATCACTGGGAGCTCCTAGAAGCACCATCAGGAAGTCCAACAAAAACATCTCCTCCTCAGAACAACCATCCCTTCACGTTTTTGCCTGGTGTATTCCAGCAGCAATGTATCTGCCTAAATTGGGAGTTACTGAGCCTTTAGGGAAAACTTTTCCCTCCAGCACTGGGCTTGAGGCCTTGTCCCAGGGTAAGACAAAAATGGCACGTAGCAAGCATATGCAGATAAAGGAGATCACAAAGCACTTCACAGTATCAGTTCATGAAACCTATGTGGAAAGCCCTTTCGCAGGAGCAAAATCCTATGCTATGAAAGGATCCACACCCTGGCTCCCCCCATCACTTTATTCCAGATGTTTCATACCACGTTTGCATGGAGGATCTCCTTCACTGGATGCTTCTTAGACTATTTGCAGACCATCTTTCACAGAATATTACTTGGATTATGTATTTGAAAGTCAAACTGTGAATCCTACAGTACATCACAGGAAATTGCGTCAGTGAAGTTAATAATCTAATGTTTTCTGGAGCAAAAGATCATTATGCTTGAGGGAAGCACACAGAAGTGCATACCTGACAGAGCTCATCTAGACTCTCTTAGGATGCTTCACTGCCTAACGTAACAGTGCTGACTGGCTTTCCTGTAACAAATTTATGATTTTAGATATAGGAGAAAAAGCAGATTTAAGATTGGCAAACAGAACACGTCACAAGAAGGCAAACCTCTATAACGTACCCTCTCAGGTGTTCATGGCCTAAAGCAATGAACTGCAAGTACTAACAGAGTGAAATCTGACAGCCTGTTTACATTATAAGGTTCATATGCATCCATATCTTTGCACAGATAGAAAAATACTCTGGTTCTTAAAAGAACTCTTCCCAACGAGGAAATCCAAATCAAGCAATTGTCTCTTCTCTACCACCACTTTGAAAAACACTTAGGAAAGCTTTTCATTTCAATTCCAGAGATCTCTGTTGATGCACCTTTGTGGGAAGAGAATTCCAGCAGCACATACATCTCGTAGGTCCAACCACTGGTTTGCCATGATGGGGGCTTGGTCATGTTCCCTGAGGTGACTGATAGGTACCTGCTCTGTTTGCTTGCATTGCACCACCTCCCTCACAATGCTAGTTATTCCTCCTCAGAATTTCTCCTATTTTACTACAGCACCTCTAATAGAGCATCAAAAGCATCTGCACTAATACCAGGATTGGGACATGACAGATACATGCCTAATTCATATGTTCTGGGATTTAAGAATTTCTATTCTTCTTCCTGCTCACACATTTCACATGGCTCAATTAAATGGCAGAATGGGATACTGCCAAATGTTTATTTCTCACTGAAAAAGAGACAGCTATTTAAAGAATATTATTACACTAGCCACATTTCATCACAAAAAATGAATACCTATAATTACAGTATCTGTGATTATATAATGTCAAACACAGGAAAAATAAGCAGTCCAACATTTTGAGGAAAAAATTGTAACCTGTATTATCCACATTCAGGCTAAAAGTGCTGGATCTTGTCCCAGCCTCAGAAATAAAATATACCCAGCAGTAATTGAAAAACAAATGAATCTGATTATAATCTTACCATACTCTAGCTTTTGCATTCCTCAGCTATGTGGCAAACAGATGGAAAAATCCCATTACATGCACCAGGAAACAAATTTTTTAAGGTATCTCTGCAAACATCAGTTATCTTTACATTTAGATATTTCTGGCCTTGGAGCTTGAGTCCTATTGCATTACATCTGTAAAATATTTGGCCATTCCTTCATAATGCATTTTGACACTGGCAGTGGACCCGCTGATCAAAAATACTGCTGGGTTTGTGGGTTTTGCATTCACATCACATTCAGATGGTGGCAGCCCTGGCTTCCTTTTCACCTCAGTCCTGATGTCATTTGTGAGGGTTGGAAAGCTGGTCCACAAAGAGCTGGGCAGCCCTTTTGGAGGCAGTAGAGTGAGCACACCTGGAGTGAGCCAGAGCCTGGTGGGAGGCTCTACACAATGCCAAAATCTCTTCCAACACCTGAGAAGGGGCAGAGGCCTTCCCAGCTCACAGCGGCTCCCTAACACTAGACTGGGCAGTACATCCCTCCTGTAACAAACCAGGCAGAAATGAGAAGGGATAGTTGGTCTAGGGAAGAGATGTGGACCTCGTGGTGGTGTCCCTGGGAGCTACCTAGGGAGCTCCCTAGGGCATGAGTCAGCCAAGAAAACAGTGGCATTTCTAGGAACTAGGAGTCCCCCTTATTTTTGGGGATATTCACACTATTTTCTCCAGATCATGCTCCGTCTTCTTGTAGCTTGTTGGGCTACTCTTGATGGGCAGGTGTGTAACACAGGGTGTGAGGGAACTGTGCTATCCTTTGCCCTCGACCATAAACCACAGGTTATCCTTTCACTGAGTGACATGAAACTGTGTCAATTGGCTCTTTCTCTGTAAGCTACCAAGATGCCCTTACGTTACTTGTATATAGCCCTATTGATTTTTTCAGTACTTAAATGCTTTAAGAAAATCAATGTTTCAGCAAATAGAGTGGAGCAGAAGTATCATAGAATCCCATTTGCCATTTCAGCATTGGAGATCATGGTTAAATTAAAGGAAATAACATGTACGATGTGGGATGACGGATTTAGAGAAAAACTGCAGAAGACTCAGAAAATGGGTGAGTGGAGACACATGAAATTAAAAACAAAATAGAAAAAGATAAGCTGAAGATAAATATAGTGGCTGTGGGTATGACTTAGTTAATTTTAGCAATCCGAAACTTAGTTGTCTAGTCCAAGATAATCATTTTAGCCCTCTGCACGTAGTGAATAGAGAGCAGGAGCCATCTCCACAGAGGATTCAGCCTAAAGCAGGACAATGCATCACACATTCCTTCAACTATCCCAAAGTCTAAGCTCAGAGCAGATGCATAACTTCTGTGTTTTAACAGCACTGGAGTTGATATAAGATCATGCATAATTTTGAGTTCTGTACCTATTTACTAAAAGGCCTTCCAACTCAACATTTTTAGTTTTGAAGATAAGAATCATTTGGTCTTCTTGGAAATATCTGACATTTCTCATGTCAGAGGAAAAGATTTCCCTATAACTGCTCATCAGCAGGTCCTGGTCTAAATATTCAAATAATTTACGAGCACAAAACCTATTTTTTTTTTGTATTTTATTTAAAATGGGCCAAACTTATCACTAGCACAATCCCATGTAGTGCCATTCACTTCAAAGTTGCTACATATGCTTACACAGCAGGGAATCAGGCCAGATACTGTCAAAATGCTTCATTACTAGTCAGGTCAGACAATAAATCTGATCTTCTGTTTGAGAAGTACTGCAATTTGTGTCTAATGACTGGAAGAATTGGCATATAAAGCAATTATGAAACTGGAAAAGAATCATCTCCTAGATGTGCAAAACCTCATCTAGAATCTGAATTTCAAAAGAGAAAAAAGGATGGCAAGTGTAAAAAAAAAATCTTGCTCCTTCCCTTTTCTGCAAGGATCCTATCTCCAGCATTTTTTGGCTTATTAAAGGCCCATTGTCACAGACTTATTGACCCTTTCAGGCTGGAGGGGATCTCAAGAATTCTCTAGTCCAGAGTTAACACCATATTCAAGACCACGTTCCTCAAACTTTTATCCTGAAAACCTCCAAGGAAAGGGAGACTGCACAAGTTTCATTGTTCTCGTGGAACAGTCTCCTGTTTTCCTTACATTCAGCCTGAAATTCTCCTTCTTCTTATGCCCACTGCCCCCTGTCTACCTGCCATGAAAAGCCCAGCTCTGTCACCTCAATGACCATGTAGAAACTGGGGGCTGCAGCCAAGTCCGCCTGCAAAGCCATCTGTGCTCTAAGCTGAACAAACTCGGTTCCGTCAGTCTCTCCTCACATGGGAAATGCTCCAGTTGTCACCTGTTAATGAGATGTCAGGGGCATCCCATTAACTCCCTCAAGTACCACAAACCTGTTGATGTCTTTGCTCCATCAGAAGGCCCAAAACTGGACCCAGTGTAACTGGATGGAGTCTAACAAGCGCTAAGAAAAGGAGATAATCCCTTCCCTCTACCTACCACCTTTGTTCCTCCCAATACTGCCCAGGACGCTTTTGCCTGTCTTTGCTGTCAGGGCACTCTGCTGGCCCATACCCAATTCCCTGCCCACTAGACCTGACACAGTCCATCACCAGCACTGGAGTTTACATTTGTCCTCATTTAATTTCATGAGGTTCCCATTTCATGAGTCTGACCCATTCCTCCAGACCGTCCTTCAGGTCCCTCTGAAGGACAGCATTGCCCTCCAGCATATCCCAAATCCCTCCAGTTTTGTGTCACTGAGTTGATGGGGGCACATCATGGCCTGCAGGTAGAGTATGAACCATTAATTACCAGCCAGTTTTCCACCCTCATAGTTGTCCACCCATCTAGAGTGTATCCCAAGCAGGACACAAGGACTACACTGCATCAAGCTATATTAAGCAGCCCTGGTGCATTGTACCCACCCTCAAACTGAACCGCTAGATGCTGCTTCTGTTGAGAAGTTGCTGAGTACCAGGCATCATCTCTCTACCAGTCCCCATGTCTGTTCATAGCTGGAAATCAGCAGCCAGTCAGGAAAAGTGAGAAGATGTGCCCCAGTAAACTCTTACTCCTACCTGGAGAGTGGAATAGGCTTCGTGCCTACTACGTCCTTCTCACACATACCAGGAGTTTTGGTATATTTTATAAACGAGGACATTCCTTTCCCCTAAGACCCTGAACATTTCTGACACCTACCAACCACTCTGAATTTCCCCAATGACTTTGACAACTTCCAGTACACAACCAATTTGCACAACCTTTTTGCATTGCTCATAGCACATGATGTCAAAAAGATATGAAATACAGTAATATATACAGCTTCTTATTGATACACAGGTGTTCTAAATAATTTGCCTAAAGTGTTGGTCACAAAGTAGGACAAACCTTTACAGCCAAGCTTCAAAAAAATCTAATTAATCATTTCCCCTCCGCATTTTAGGTGATGAGTCTACTGTACATACCTGCAAGCAACCTATTATTTCCCACAAAACAATCACAGCTCAAAGGAAGTCTCTGAAGACAAAGAACGCATGGGATGTCTAGTCCAGCTCTTTCAGAAGTAGAACAAACACCCCAGACTGAGATTCTCTGACTACGAAATAGATGAGCTTTCACAATTTTACCCAAGTTTGTTTCCCTTACATTACCAGAAATCCCTTATTCATTGCTGAGATGTAGCACATAAACTTCCAGAAAGATGAGCCTTCCCTCACAGGAAGTTAGGTGTGGGATCAGAAGGTGGTTTATAACAGACACCTAGTTTCAATTTCAATACAACTGCTTGTTTCTTGTGAAATGACTAATATTAATCGCCTAAAACCAGGTTGGCTTAAGGGTGATGAGAACACTTAGATCAGAGATTTAGAAAATACTTTTGTTTTACGATCTCTTCTTTAGTTTGTACGTCTGACAAAGAGTGGAGGACACAGAAAGCTTACTGAAAAATATGGATTACTGCCCCACCAGTCCAAGTCCACAAACAAAGCATGGGGCTGCAGATGAACTGGGTATCATATGCTACTTCACAGTCACAAGACAGTGCAATTTCTGGAGGCCCCCATTAGCCTATGTGGAATCCAGTAGCTGTCTGCAAGGTGTACCCTGCACGCCTACTGTATTACTTACTATTTGGCTTCTGCTGAAGGTGCTCCTTGCATCTTCAGCAGAAGACTCTTGCTCTATTCATCAGAAGCCTTCGAAAGATACCAGAATGGGAAAAAAAATAACAATTCACTCTAGCCAAAATGAAAGTTCCTTGAACTACAGAATATCTATTAAAATGCCAGCATGTTTTTTCACACAAGCACCAGTCTAGATTACATTTGAGCTACCTTTTCTATTAATTTCTATTTTCTAGAATAGATTTTCTATTAATTTCATTTCCTGAGTTGCAGCTTGCACTTCAGCACAAGCTTCGGGCCAGTGCAGTGCTGGGAGAACTGAATGCACTGTGAGCAGCTTTCGAATGTGGATGCAGTGCTTCAGTGGCAGGATGAAGTTCTGGGCTTTAAAAGCCGAAAGAAAATGGCTTTTAAAGAAATTTTCAGCTCAGAGGATTAGTGACTCTGAAACACTAAAGGATGAAAACTTTAGGACAGTGACCTGTTTACGGCTTAAGTGCTGTGTGCCACAGAGGGTGTAGGTAAATAACACCTCCTAATTTCTCAGAATTTTTTTGATGGGGGAATTATACGCGCTTTGGAAATCCTAGTGGCCATGGAAATTATTGTATAACCTCTCTTAGGACAGTATGGAGAAATAGCAATATTAAATACTCATAAAATATTCTGAGAGCACAGTAAATAAAGTAACCTCTTACACTGCTATCTATTGGGTACACTTCACCCATTTGCTTAGAGTACAAGTAGTGATGAAAATTGACTATTTCTTCAAAAGAGCATCCTGAAAACTTAAGAAATAGAAAGTTATATTTTAATATGCAGTTGAATGTTTTCTCTCTTAGCTTTATTTTACCATTCACAGTTAGATTTCTTTACTAAATATTGCTCTTGAATCTTGCCAGATAGCTATTCATGCCCAAGACATAGGTGAGAGGAGGCACATATTTGACTAATATCCCAGAACAATGAGATTTCGGCTGTGAAAATATGATTAAACTGATCTCTCCCCATCCAGAAAAAATGTGCATTTATAAATCAAAGGTACTATATAATTTGGTTACAGGTATTCAATGGAAAAACAATCCTCATTCTCAGTTATATATTTCCACTTACATTTAAGAAACTATTGATTCTGAGGGATGAGGAGGGTATCTCTCTATGCTTCATTATTGCAAGTGACACATGACAAATTATGTTTTTCTATGGACTTTCAAAGAGGCTCTTTCAGAGAAGACTCTTTTCCTTCAGTGCTCTGCTATTAATCCATTTTTTTACTGGAAGAGATGCTATAGCAGAAGATGAAAAAATTTCCTGTGAGCATGTTAATCATGGAGTGATTGATGCTGCCATTACAAGGAAAGGTTAGACAACATCCTCAGCAGTTTTCACCGCTATTTACAACACAGTGCCAGTCATCCAAACTACGGACTGATCAATGCACAGACTTCAAATTAACTCAATATGAGTCCTCTGAAAGTAATGGCAAGTCTGATAGCATTAATCTATTTTTATTTCCCCTCCCTCTTTCAGCACATTGCTGAAGTCTGAAGACATCTGAAATTTATGAGACTTTAGAAAGATACTAAGCTATTAGAGAGCATTCAAAGGAGTGCAGTGAAGATGGTGAAGGGTCTGGAGAGGAAGCCACATGAGGAGTGGCTGAGGTCACTTGGTCTATTCAGCCTGGAGAAGAGGAGACTGAGGGGAGACCTCGTTGCAGTTACAGCTGCCTCATGAAGGGAAGAGGAGGGGCAGGCACTGATCTCTTCTCTCTGGTGACCAGTGACAGGACCCGAGGGAATGGCCTGAAGTTGTGTCAGGGGAGGTTTAGATTGGACATTAGAAAAAGGCTCTTCACCCAGGAGGTGGTTGGGCACTGGAACAGGCTCCCCAGGGAGGTGGTCACTGCACCAGCCTGACAGAGGTCAAGAAGCGTTTGGACAATGCTCTCAGGCACATGGTGTGACTCTTCGGGATGGTCCTGTGCAGGGCCAGGAACTGGACTCAATGATCCTGATGGGTCCCTTCAAACTTGACATATTCTGTGAGTTATGGTCAGACTACTAAAGACAACTTCTTGCTCTGGCTCCCTGCACACATCCTTTCTCATACTGCCATCAGCCACTAAAAAACCCACTTAAGAAAGCAGACAAAAAGGCAGTAACCAAAATAAAAAACCAGGAAAAAAAATTAAATTATCACCTCTACAATTTCCTCTGTAAAATAGTTTTGCAGAGTTCTTGCATGCTGCATTGTTAACGTGACTTCATGTATTTTTACCAGAAATTATGTGAATTCTGAAATGTGGGTACACTATTAATGCAAACACTATTGTGATGTGCAGCTACAAAAGCAAACTTTTTAAAACTTCTGTGGATGCACTTGTCTTCATAAATTGTTTGAAAGTAAATATATCTTTTGAATCAAAGAGCAAGCAACTACTTCTATATACTATACTTTCTTTAATAATTGGTTTGATTTCTATATATCGTTTTTATTGTCTGCTGTAAAAAGAATCATACCTACATACTGAGAAAAAAACAATTCAAGAAATTACCATTCTAATAAAATTACTTTCTTTTAATTCCAGGAATGCATCACTTATTTCCTTTATCCTAATTTATTCAATAATTAGAATGATCAGTATTAACTTATCAGTATTTTAATTCTGCTAAGTGATCACCAAGCACTGCTGCTTTTTATTAGAAAGTATAACAAAACTGTTCTGCAGCAATGTAGATCTTACTTAAGTATACCTGGGCAGTAGATGTCCCTTTCTGTCTCCACTACTGATTTTACTAATACCAGTGTAATTGCTCTGAAGCAATAACCATAGCAACGACCAGAGTTTTACCTGTTACGTCTTTCCAACATTGAACACATAATTTTCTAATTAGCTGAAGACAAACCTCCTTGTTCTCTAGTCTGTCTTTTCCAGTTTAGTCCAACTACTTTCTTGAATAATAATTTTAAAAGTAAGCCAGCCAAGCTGCTACCTGACCAGTCATCTTTCGTGGTCATTCGAATGGCCATAACTGAGTATTACTGTGGTATGAAAATGCTTTCCTTAGCTTTTCAAAGAGGTTGTGAGAAGCTCTCCTTCCCTAAACAAACACTAACAGAATTACCGATGTACTGCTTCGCTAAAGGCTTCCTGGAACTGCAAACTCATTAGGTGCTTTTCACTTGTAGTCTCAACCCAGCCAATCATTACACAATTACTCAGTGTACATATTTCAGTGGTGTCTGAAGTGGGTCATGGTCATACCAAGCATCCAGAGATCATGTAGGGTGAAAAGCACAGAGCCAATATTGCAGTTTATCTCCCTTTCACTTTATCGTGGACAATGAGTCAACAATACAGCAATGAATTGCAAAGAAAGAGCTGCCAAGTAGTCTTGTATACAAGATATTAAAAACTAAAATAAACAGAAAGGGAATCAGGTACATTGTCAACGACAATATGCAACAACACACTCAATTCAGGTGCTTAATTTGGGTGACCAGAAGACCAGTATTTAAGTCATAACACAGCTCTCATGTGCGAAATGTTATCAGACCACATCCCTATCTTCAGCAGGTGCCCTAACTTCAGCAAATTTCCCACTAACACTCTTCAAGCAGATCCCAACGAGTTTCCCTTTCTTCCAGTCATGCAACCAACACACACAGCTTATGCCTTCTGAGAGGGTTTGCAAACCCTCCTGCCTGCTGTGTGTCTACGTGTGAGCAGACTTGGTCGTGTCTAGTGGTATGTTCCCTTGGAACAGCGCAGGACAGCCTTGCAAAATGGAAGGATTTACCCAAGAATATGGGGGCAAAAGAACAAAAGTAAAGCTTCCATGTGCATCCATGGCTACCAGTCCAAGTGCTCCAAAGTTTGGGGCCTCCTGGGTAGCTTTTCTTTCTAGCTGACAGCCTCTTCTTCAATTTTAACTCTGATCTAGGTGTTCACCATCCTGTTCCTGGCACCATAAGGAAATGCCAGTAAATCTTCCAGTAAATCTTCAAAGAAATTCTCTTCACGGTTCCCAGTAATTCCTCCGTTTCAGGCCAGATATGCTTACTATCCTCAACGTTTCACCTTCCCCATTTAACAGGAGAACTTAACTCTTCAGTCCACTCAATCACAGTGCAGAGAGAACAGAAAAAAATGTCTCCCAAACATATTTAGCAAAAGTAATCCTCAAATTCTGCACCAGTCAACAGGAATCTTTCTCGGGGAAAGATCTTATTTGATTTTGCATTGTAGATCATTATGTCCTGCATGTAGAGTTCAAAGCAAAGAAACACTGCTGACTCTTCTTTTTCTTATTCACTACTATGCACTACGCATTAAGTCAGAAACACTACTCCACTTGCCTTTTGCAGCAGGCCATACAAATCCCTTTATCAGACAAAATATGATGGGCCACTCTGGCTTCCCGGTTCTCGCTACTGCTCACAATAAATCCCACAACATACTGCAGCCTTAAAAAACCCTTTCACGATTCTATTTTTCATGCATGAGGTGTAAGAATCACACAGAGAGCCCAAAGACATGCTTCTGCGTACGGGCCTCCTCATTTGTATGCTGCAGACCAGATTCCCACCAGTTTGTACCTAAATGTCAGTCCTGATACATAGTTATCACAGTAAGACAGCCAAGGTCATTCGTCTTAATCATGAAAGCAAAATATTACCACGTTTAACAGGCAAAAAGGTACATTTTGACCCACTTCATTTGAAATAGCTGAAACTATAAACATATATAATTTTTCAGCTGTTCTTTCATTTCAACAAGTTATGTGTTGCTGCTAAGGGCACCAGCACTTGAAAAAAGGTTCTTTGGATACAGTCTCCTAGGAAAGCAGAATTTTTAGAATAGCAATTTCTTGTTTGCTGTCAATCAGGAAATGTCCATAAATGGTTCATAAAATCTTTTTGAAATCGAGGGTTGCAAATTATGCTTATGAGCACTGATAGACTCATCTTCTAGATCTCAATTTTTCACTGAACAAACAAACCCCTAAAATTAATTTATTTTTCCATATCCCCATAAATAATTACCTGGGCATTACCTTACCAAAATTTTGAGGTCAGTGGGAAGAAATCTTCTTGTTCTCTGTACTGACCCCCTTCCTGGAGCCAAGAGACATGGAAACACACCTCAGGAAAATGTATCTCCAGCTATTAACTCAACCATTGACTTCAAAGCCCAAAGAATTTTAATAAAAACCAGAAATAAATTTAAAAAAAAAAATTAAAAGACCTCCAAATCAACAACTAAAATTGAGAACAATTAGGAACTTTGAATAACATTCTTCAGTCTCACAGGAGCTGTAGATCAATGCAGTACTTAGGAACACATATGTCCAAAAGCCCAAAGTGAATTTTAAATAAAGATCATAGTTTGACTGATAGCAAGGGGCTTCAAACCCGCCATCTCCTTCAAGAGTGTGGCTCCCAGCAAGGAGGAAAACTTTCCCAAGTGAAGACAGCTTAGTTGAACTGACCAGAGAGCTGCTGTGTGTCCTCACTCAAACTTACTAACAACAGAATAGGCAACCAGCACTTCTTGTCTCTCATCACCATGATCTTCATCTGTCCGCTCCCCCTCTTAGAGCCAAAAGTGCCTCATTTGAGTCAATCAAAAGGATCATAGGATGGTTTGCGTTGGAAAAGGCCTTTAAGATCATCAAGTCCTACCATTAACCCAGCACTGCCAAATCCATCAGTAAACCATGTCCCCAAATACCGCTTTACACATCTTTTAAATACCTCCGGGGATGGTGACTCCACCACTTCCCCAGGCTGTCTGTTCCAATGTCTGACAACCCTTTACGGGAAGCAACTTCTAATTTTCAGTCTAAATGTCTCCTGGTACACCTTGAGGCCATTGCCTCTTGTCCTGTCATTTGTTACCTGAGAGAAGAGGCTGACCCCCACCTGGCTCCAGCCTCCTTTCAGGCTGTTGTAGAGAGCAATAAGATCCCCCTCGAGACTCCTTTTCTCCAGGCTAAACACTCGCATCTCCCTCAGCTGCTCCTCATCAGACCTGAGCTCCAGACCCTTCCCCAGCTCCATTGCCATTCTCTGGACACACTCCAGTCATTTTTTTCTTATGGAGCACAAGCAATGCTACTTAACTGTATGTAGAAAGGTTGCCATCAATACTCAGACTTCGGAACAGGTCTTCATTACAGCAACACATTGCTCACACTTTCATTTTACCTTTACAAAAACAGCTCAACTGGGAACAAAGGCAATTCCTTTGAATCCAGTCTATAAGCTGTCCCCTGTGCCATTGCCTTTTGTTGAGCAGCCATTCTGATTTTTATTGCAATCTTACAAAAAAAGCATTTTCACAGATTTTTTCATACTTTTAACAGTAGTTCAGTCATTTAAATCCATGGTAAAAGAAATCAGTGTTCCAGACTCCCAAAGGCCATCATGATTCACATGCAAAGTATGTCTGTCTATTTCACTAATATTTCCTTTAAAAAGTTGCTATCTGCCAATTTACACACAAATCCATCACCGATGGGGAGGTCATATGCCAGCAGTGTATTTCTCCGCTGTCTTTAATTTAGATTTATAATACTATTTTTTTTCACAGATAAATACAAGTTGGCAAAACAGCGATCATACTGCAAGGAGTTTCACTTTCCTTAGGGGAAAGTAGATGCCCAATTGTGATAGAACGCCAGGAGGCCATAAAAATGGAATTATAAGTCCACAGATATTCTATGGTAAGTTGACTAAATAATTTTTTCTTTCCCTGCCAGGGGGATTATAGCTGAATTGCTGCATCTGCAAAATCCAAAGTCCTTTACTGCTAGAAAATTATTTTCTACTTGGGTCCAAGCTTTATAGTAGTTGGCTTCCCAGTCACAGAAAGTCACCCATTATTTACAAATCTTTGACTATAAGTCTGTTATGAATACATTAACTGTTCTCTTACCTTCAGAACTCATTAGCAACAGGAACAAGTCCTCTAATGCTATTTTCCACTATGTACTCTCTGCATATGCTGTACCTGCTGTGCCACTCAAAAGCGGTGTATTTCCAATGTTAGCCTTATTTTAAAGAGCGAATTGAAAAAACAAATTGAATGTAGGAAAAGAAAAATTTAAAAAAACCCCTGAAACATGTTGACTCAGTAGGCAGACATCTAATGGGTCTTTGTGAACTCTGCCTAGATACAGGGATTTATAGTCGAAACACTGCAAACTTTTTAGCCTTGCTTCTAAGGAGATTGATGATTACACAATAATGTTGTATGGCATTCGTCAATCTGTCCTTAGCCACCCTTGAACCTCTTGGCCAGTTTTAAGCAACTTTGACAGCTGGGTTCAGGGAAGAAAGAGGTCTCAGAGGCCGAAGTCCTGACAGGTCTTGTGAAAATTAGAGGCTGGATGGGTACAGAAGACAGAGAGGAGTATTTTGCCCACCCTGGGAGGGAACAGCCTGTTGTATGTCCCCACACACCTGACTCACATCAGCCACAGCCTGGGCTGATGTTTACCCACCAGGCTGGGAAAATAGAGCAAACATGGCATGCTGCAGGAGCTGAGAGGGGTTAGAGGATGGAGGATACAAATCCACACAAACCCAAGTTCTCCCACTGAGGCCGCTTAGTTTTTCACAACTCTTTTCACAGACAACATCGGTGAGTAGAAAACTTAAGTTTTAATTTGTAATGCAAACATGTATATAATTATGATACAGTGTACTGACAGGCTGGTTATAAGAAATAGGCAGAGTCTGGGACTAAATGGTATAAACTGGAGTCACTGCATCAAAATCAGTGGGAAAATGGCAGTCTGCCCTGGAAAAGACCACAGACCTCATGGTAACCAAGGAACACAGGTGAGAAGCGAGACCAAGATGCGATGGGGGCCTCCCTTCCCTGCAGATCCCGACTGCATGACAGCATGATTTGTTTGTGAGCAGGCAGGATATACTCTCCCTTCCTAGGCTCAGCAGCAACTCATTCAAATCCCTCATCAGAGAGAGGGGCCACTGCCGTGTTATGTTGGAGCAATTTAGATGAGAACTGTATAGGAATTCTTAATTGCTGTACTTCAGCTCTGCCTTTGTGTTTTGCTATGGACTGCACAGATAGGCAAGCTTTTATAATTGTAAGCACATTTTACAAATATATAGATATAGATATAGAAACATTTCTCCTCAATGGTAAACTCAGTCTTATGTACTGAGAAAGCAGACTGCAGTGATTTGCTTTTAGCTGGTTAAGCAGTCTGAAGTGATCCAAGAAAGAAATCAAGAAAAATAGAACATTATTTCACTCTTCAATCAGTTTGCCTAGTTACAAGGCTCTTGCCAAACAAAAATGTAATATCTCTGCTAAAATTAGAATATTAGTTCTAATTACCAGGCACACAAAAATCTTAAAATTCTGGAGCAGAACCGATAATGTTGCTATGGAAATAAGCCTAATTACTACAGACCAGCTAACAAACTTCTCAATGCTGCTATCTTTACAAGCTACCTCCGCTCCTGAAAATTTGTGGTTTTTTCCTCCCCCAAATGGGACTAAATATCTCTAGTGTTAACAGTAATTAAATTCAGACATTCCAAGTCTGAGGTTATTCTGAGAATTGCTTGACAGAGGCTAAGGCAAGAGAAACACAAAGAGCAGAGCTTCAGTGTAACCATTCCAAACAGTTAAACCCACATTTTTATCAATGTACCAATTCAAACACACCAGGCAATGCAATTTCCCCCTGTACATAACAATGAATGCATGCATGCTCATCCCACACATTTTTTCCCCCTCACACAGGAGGAAAATTTATTGAGAGGGAGAGCCACGCAGCAGAGGCTTTTTCCTGCACTCCCCAGACTTTGGTTACCAATTACTCCTTATGAATACATAAGCGTGCTTATGGAAACACACGTGCATATGAATATATGCACGTGAATGTATGCACACAAGAAAAAGATCATTCATGAGGAGACACTGGTGTTTTGCTTTCCCACAGCAGGAAGCCCCATGCTTGAGCTCAGGCGCTGAGGAGTGAGCAGCTCGCAGGGCAGAGGAAAGTCAGCAGGGCTCGTGCTCCAGTGTGACCATGACTCCACATGCTGGACACTGCAGGGTAAGGGCTCCAGAGGGGACAAGCTGGTTTTGCTGGGGATGGAGGGGGCAGAATTCAGGCAGGAGGCCCTGGTCCGATCCGAGAATTGCCCAGCTGCAGGGGCTGAGGCAGAGCTGGCCTTATGGGTCTTGCATACCCCAACAAGAAGGACCCTACTCCCTGCCCCTTCCTGAAGAGACTTTCATTCACTGGACATGCCTATTCATCCTGTTCGAAAGATGGCCATGCCTAAGCCCAGCTGGGGCAGCAACACATGATGAACATGACCCACTGGCAACCAGCCCACAGGCAGCAAAATGCAGATAGTCAAAGAGAACTCCACAAACACTCAGTGTCTGCTTTCCTTTCCAGCATTTGGGGATAGTCCGAAAATTTTTCACTGATAAAAAAATGAACTCAAATTTATCAGATAATTTATACACCATGAAGAATTTAAGCAGTCTTAATAAACAACTGGAACCAGAAAACCCACAAGGAGAACATTTTACAATGTTCCTTGTTGGTGGCCTGCAGTGCAAACTTGCTTACATCCAATCTGACAAATGTCACTCTGCTGACTTTAGTTTAATTACTCTCAATTTATACCATTCTGAAAGCAAAATAATTTGTTTAATTTCCCAAAGGATAAAAATACTGCTCAGTTCAGAAACATTAGCTTTTTAAAGGATTCTTAGTTAATATTATTTTCCAAAGATTTTCTTACATCTATTTAAAATTGATGCATGCTTGCCAAATTCTACACAGTAATAATTCAGAGATAATTGGTCTCAGAATAACTTTACCAAAAATTGAAGCAAAAATGCCTCTAAAATTCTGACACTCTGAAACCACATTTAGATCATAGAAAACATTTTCAAATTGGTTCAGAGTTGAGGAAACATGTATGCTAGTTACTACATATTTTTTCCTTGGTGAAACCGCAGAAGGTACATCAGTTCTTGGATTCACAGAATTTAAGCACAGAGGAATGAACCAATTATCTGATCTGACCTCTGTATATGAGGAGTTATTAAATTTCATTCATTAGCTCCTTTATTGAGCCACAGAAGTGGCGACTTACTTCCAGTTGGAATTTCAATGGTATCAGCTTTCAACTGTTAGTCCTTGACAGTCCTTTCTTCACCAGTTTTTTACTGTCACTATCCCTTTGTGGCCGAGTTTATATATGACATCAAGTCACCTCGCAGGCTTTCTTTGAGGTGTTCAGTGCCCGTCACTGTGTTTTCTTATTTCCATGGTTCCTTTCTGCACTTTCTTCAGTTTTTGATGTTCTTTTTTAAAACAAGGCTATAAATTCTTCAAAGAAAGGCAAAAAAACATCTATTTTTTCTACCCCGTGGTTTATACACCCAGAGACTAAAATCAGCATTTGGCTATGACCTCGCTAGAATGCTTCAGCTTTCCACCAAATATTTGAAGAGAGCAAAAGTAGCATCACATAGAACTTGTTTCTGTAGCCAGGTGGATTGCTTCAGGCTAACTGGCCTCATTAAACATAAGCAACGCCTCTTCCTCTAGCTTAGGGTTCCTAAAGGAAACTCAGTGTCTATCTGATGCAGATGGGGAGCTCTGCTGGAGCCAGTGTTGAGTATCCCGCACAGACGTGGGATCTGTATGATACAAAACAGACTCTGAAAATACATCTGCAGAGTTTAACTTCCTATTGCTTTTAGCAGTACAGTTGTTGACACCAGTGCAAAAAGCAAGTGCTGCTTCAAGAGCCCAGCAGTGTCAGCAGCCACTGGCACTGGGGCGCTTCTCAGCAGCAAATCCCCTCATAGGGCCCAGAGAGGCAGCATGCCCTCCATGTGAAAGGAAGAAACACAGCTCATGTGACCTCCATTACTTTAGCTGCTGCTCCTGGAGCAAGTCCTCAGGTCACACACAGCACGCTGCAGATTGCTGCCTAAGGATAAATGGTCAGGAGAAAGACAGAGGGTGCACCGTCACTTCAAGTGCCAGAAGAGGCAGAAGGCAGGTTTAAGCCACACCAGGTATGATGCAGAAATCTTCAGGTTAACTGTTCATAAGCTACTTCTGGACTCTCCTGAGACACTTACTAGCTTATTACTTATTAGCTTATTTCTTATTAGCGCGCTAATGCAGCTCTACAGCCTGCAGGACTTGCTGTGGTGGGGACATCCAGCACATCTGTGGCAGCAGCTAAGGGAAGGCCTCTCACAGGTCTCACAGGAAATGTGCCCTAGTAAATAACAGGCAGAAAAACCCATCTCTGAAGGAAGCAAATACCACCTGATCTCCCCTCCAGGGCCAGCCTGGAGACAGTCTGTAATGAGCTCTCCAAATGTTTCCACTCACATGGCTGTACAGAAAAGAGGAGCCAGATACTTTTCTCTTCTCAGAAGTCACTAACGCACTGAGCTGAACAGTGAGTCCTCCATGCCAGCTTCTGACATAGATATAAAGCAATCTCCATAGTCTGCAGATGCACAGGTAAGTCTTGGCCCAGGTGCATGACATACACACCAGCTCTGGGGACAAGGCAAAGGTGACAAGGCTGTAGCTGGTCAGGAAGAGACAGGCTGGCCATGCTCCATCCCCACCAGCAGCCATCCTGCTCCACCCCACAGTCCTCAGACTTTTGCAGAATAAACTCTGCCAGCACAAGTAAGGGCATCCCCAACCCACACACCAATTAATTTTGAGTAACCTCCTCCAGCAAGAAGCATGTGATGTGACTTCCCAGCAAGATACCAGTCAGGTTTGAGCCCTGCACGCCTCTTTGAGATTTGTTTCTGCTAACGCTGCCAGCCAGCCCTCAACTGCTCACACAGACCTCCTCTCAGACCACTCCCACAAGAGCAGCAGTGACCCAGGCTCTGCACACAGGCTGGGAGTCTTTGCCCTCTCTGGAGGTGCAGCAGCTCCACCCGCTCCCTCCTCCTTAAAGCCGACCCGTATCTCTCAGCTCCCCGCCACGCTGCTCTCTGAGCGGCGGCACCACTCCCCGTGCATCCCGAGGGCAGTCCCTGGGGACAGCACAGCTCCTTGCACAGTGCCTACTCGCACGCGTGGCATCTCTGCTTTCCCTGGGCACTCTCTTCCAACCTAGTTGTGCTTTCCCAGGGAAAAAAAAAGTTCTGCAGTGAGGCAACTGCAAAGTAACAAAATGAATATGGGGTGGGAAGGGGATGGGGGGAGTAAAACTGTGTCTTTAACCTTATTCTTGACTTGTATTTGGCTTTGAGTGCTCCACAATGCAACTTTAATAGTTTCCCTGCGGTGAGGTTACATGGATCCGTGCAAGCACCTGCAGCGTCAGCAGACTTGGAGAGGAGGATGGAACACGCCTGCTTGGAGACTTTTCCACAGAAAAGTTTCCAGGGCTCTGATATCCCCACTGAGATGACAGGGCACCAGTCTTCAAAGGCTCTTCTGAACTCCCTATATGGAGCTGAGTTTATTTACTTTAAGGACATTCATCCCCTACGGCCAACGGGGAGCACAAGGACTCGAGCTGCTACAAGAAAAAGGTCTGCTTGCCATGACCTTGCATTCCCTGAAATTGTTGGAAAGCTTTCTGAGACAGCTTGGAGCAGTGCACTGGATCAGGCAGCTAATTATAAAATTTGACTGACTTTGCAAGCGTACCTGACTCCCATGGAGACTGAGAGCAGGGCTCATAGGATTTGTGCTGTGTACAAACATCAGCTGGTTTTCAAATGATCATTAATATCATTTCCCCAAAATTTGTAGCACACTGAACTCCCTGCTGTGCGAACATGATCAGGCCATCAGGTTCAAAGTTCCATATGATTCCCACCTTCCCAGGGAAGCATCTCAAAAATCACTTTAAATGCTAACATTTCCTTTTCCACTTTCCTCTCTCAAAAATATTGTTTAGTGAATCTGTAAAACCTCTAAAATCAGGTTGTCATCTTTGGACATAGGCCATGTTTGGAGTTTCTCATCTAGAAAGGCAAATGTTTCACTAAGTTCTGGCCGTCTAAATCCAGGAAACTGTGTAATGAAAACTATTTCACAATCTTAATCTATGGTTGTTGCCTCCTATATACTTTATAGTTGACATATTTATGATATAAGGGGATGTAAAATATATTCACCAAGATAGTAGTCAGTCAGTCAAAAAAGGACCAGCACAGCATAAGTCCACAGCAGATTTTAGCTTCTGCCTGTTCCAGAAAATAATAGCTGGCTGTCTAGCTCTGCAAGTAATGGATTACACATGCACATACTAAACACAGACACCTGTGCAAAATGAGTGCTCTGATTCTCTAAGAAATTGTGGGCATTCCCTTAGGCTATTTTTTTTCCCTCTATCTACTTGCAAAGTACTAAGCAGAATATGTGGTATTGGAAACTATTACGTTCTGAATGACCGATGTAATTGCATTCGAATCTTACCAGGACCTCTACATATCCCCAAACCCAAGGCCAATTTAGCCGAATGCTCTGTTATTCCATTCACCTGCAAAGATGCTTCCCAGATGAATTTGCAAGTCCTTTAAAAGTGAGCATCCCTTCATGATTCTCTGGTTGCCACCCAGTTCAGACTCATTACAGCATTCCATTACTGCCCAGCCAAACAGCAGATAGTGTTTGCAAATGCTGTTAATAGCATTGCAATACCCTCTATGAAGAAGAGTCAAATGTAATATGCCAGAACTCATCCCGACAAGTAATACTAGCTAACTTTAGCAAAACTGACATGTCATCTAAGTGCAAAGTACTTTCAAAAATGTCCTTTTAAGGCACAGTGCAGTGGCTCAGAAGCAGCAATCAGTGGTAGGATACTTACCAGCTCAGACTCTGGCAGATGAGTTGAGAGGTAGGGACTTGGCTGAGGAGCCTGCATGAGCGGCACAGAGAACTGCTGCTCGGGGATGGAACAGCTGCCTTGGAAAGGGAAGAGACAGAGCTGAGATGGAGATGGAAGCATGCCCTACCTGGCCTGGGCTCACAGGCCCTGGAGGCAATGGATTTGGAACAGAGAGAACAGGAACTTGATCAATTTTGACTAATGGTGATACAGAATCTGAACAGTTATGGGATGAAATTAAGGGCTCCCCACAGACACTCGGAAATCCAGGATGGACATACAGGCACCTGTGCCCACAGCACTTGTGCTGCCAACTCCTGGATGCTGGGGTGGCAAGAGCCTTCTGGAAACTGAGGCCACGTAAGACCAGCTGTGAGCACTCGTGGTGCCCTGAACAACAAAGTAGAAGAGGATATGCCTGGGCAAACCAAGACACGTGGAGTACTTGACTAAGTCTAGCCCCTAGATTTCTTTTAGTCTTTATAATGCAGTGAGAGAGCCTCAAAGAGCAGGCTGCTGCATTTTCTTTAAATTCAGTCCTTGTCTGCAGTATTTATCTGAAAGACTGTCTTGATGAGTGAGGAGCAAGGAGAATGATGGCAACTACAACAGTGACCTCTGCTTGAGGGAAAGAAATTTTGATCAAACGGGTCAAAACTGTTTTTCAGCAGTGTTAACCTCTATCTTGTATAAATGCCAAATAAATAGCTGGAAGAAAATATATGCTTATTAATGATCAAAACTTTCCAGGCTTTCAATTAAGGAACAAAAGAAAATGCTAGCTAGTCACATCTATGTCCTCTGAAAGATTCCAAAGAGGGCAGAAATGACAGGACATTTCCAATATTTTTTGGATAAAGAAACTGAGTACAAGAAAACTAAAAATCTTTCAAGTGACTTTGAATACTCCTGATGAAACAAAAGGAAGCACAAGTAAAGCCTGAAGGATTTATTTTCTATCTTGCTTCTGGAGTTGCCTCAAACACTTTATATATATTTTTTTTTTTTTGGTAGAGATCAGAAATACAAATAAAGAAAGAAATTAGGATGAAATCTATCAAATGTTGTCAAGTCTTTCCAAAACCAGATCACAAACTGCATCACTGGATCACTGCTTTTATTACAAATGCTTCATTCCAGGAGCTCACACCTTTCCATTTTTTAAATGAGACCGAAGTTGCTAGAACAGGACGGATGTCCAACACACCTTTTGTTTTCTTCACACTTTTTTTTTCAAGAAGCTGCTCTGTTACAGCAGATATGGACCCCAGAGTTACTAGGGAAGAGATGTGCCTCCATTCCCCCTCTCTGCCTTGCAAGGTCTCCCGAGACCCTCAGCACAGGGTGCTGTGCTTTGCACCGAGCCCCTCCTTCATGCCTCTTAGGTTCCACCACAGGACATGAGCAGAACAGTTGCTGTCACTCCTTCGATTACTCAGGACCAGACCTTTTACCCTTCCAGGATGTAAATTACCAGCTGTCAAGTGGCCACAGTGGCACTCAGCTCCTCATCAGGAAGAAGCACTATAGAAAAGTTAATCAATTCTAATCAATACCAGGTCCTGCGTCTGAAACGAGCTGCTGGCAGAAAAACGGCAGCAGCAGAGCTGAGGTTCTCCAGCAAACACTTAGGGTACAAAGGGAAAACCACTGGCCCCAAAATATCTCTCACATTTAAAAGCCGGCTGGCAGGAGTGACACTGAGGACCTCTGGCACAGCAGGTACCAACCTGAACCAGCTGGCAAAGAGAATGGGTTTTGGTTTCCAATGCTATCCACACAATCATTTTCATTAAACAGGATCTCATGTCAAGCTTTCCAATCTGTGCTCTCCCTGTACTGCTGCGACCCTCAGCATTGGTCCCAGGGAAGTATCTCCCACGGCAACCCATTCCAAACCCATGGAAAACAGATCATGTGGTACCTAGGTGGATCTGAACCCCTGAAAACACTAATGGCTGCTTCATTTCACGAAGGGGAGAAGAAAGGCTGAGAAGAGAGGTTCACTCTTCAGTGGAGGAAATGTGACATGGCCCAAAACTGAAGGACAGAAATATAGAGCCAATAAGATACATATTTTAAAAATAAGCTATTGCTAGTAGAACAAGTCCAAACATGATTCAGGGAAGGAACACAGAGCAACCAGACACTCGCAATACACTCTGCACAGTACACTGATGGACAATAAGCCTCTCTGAACCAATAGAACAAACTGGAAGTGGCTTCTTGCATCTTTCATGGACCACCAGCTGCCATCTCCGTGTTTCCATATTCATCCATCATTATCTCATACTTATTATAATTGTCACAAGCTTCATGAGGCCACCCCTCACAGTGATCCCAGTCTGTCTTCCACATAAAAATCAATGTCAAAATCGGAGTCCCAATGGACTGAGCCTTTGTTATTTCTAATTCTGGGGACAGAACCCTTTTTTTTTTCCACGCACATTAAGAAGCAAATGACTTTGATATGAAAGCATTCAAGAAAGAACATTTTACCTGCAGTATTTGGGAGAATAAAATATATTTAATAGCACCATAATATTGCTTGATTTTGCCTTTTATTTGTATTTTTGGTATAATAATTACCTTATTTTAACCTACCCAAAATCATAAATAAAACTATATTCTTTTATTTTGAACATGCAGAGGGTATCCTGGTCCAGTTTCAAAATATTTTTGAATGTTTTGTAAAATTAAAAATTCATCTAAGCTTAAGAGTTTTGAGTTTGGCCCATCAGCATTTTCTGAGGGGGAGGAAAAAAAAGAAAAAAAAAATAAACCAAAGTCTACATCAGAAACATATTGGTCAGCTCCTGAAAGGATGTGCTTTTAAAGAATCCCAGCTGGGCTGGCAGGAGCCATGAAATATTAAATGCTTTTAAAAGAAAATAAACAATCTTTCTATGCTTTCATATCTAAAGATCCTCACTTTTTTGCCTTTCTTACCTCAAAAACAGAGAAATATAGATAGACAAATTGGGATTACTTACAAGTTGACACTGAAATCTCAGTTCATAGCTACGTAATACAGTAGGATGCTCTAACATCAGAAATCTTTAACAAGTCAGTATTAGCTGTGAAGTGTTACTAATTCTGAATTCCTGGTGGTTTGCCTCTTTAAATTAGGTACCAGATGATATCAGATGAGGCATGGCTTTTTTTCATTGTTTGCTCATTCTTGTGCATTTATGAAAGCAATTTTCTCGTTCTCTAAAAGATCCCAGGTAAAACACTGTAGAAATTGAACACACAAAATATTACAGTAAAATACAAAAGACACAGCATTACATCTTCTGATAAATAGCTCTCTTATTAATTGTGCATCTCTAACAGAAATTAATGCAAATCAATTTTCTTCTGTAAGATATCATTTCATTCATTCCAGTGACCTGAACCACAGAAAAAATCATCAATATTTCACCCTGACACCCCGACAGCCATCGCAGGATCCCATCCAGGCACTATTCTTCCAAGCAAGGAGCTCAGTTCTCCTGAATCAATTAATCTCTGTTTACTTACGTGTTTCCCCATCTATAACAGCACTGATTTAGTAAATCCCTTCTAAAACTAAATTTCAACATTAAACATAGAACTTCGCCATGCGAGCTGCCAGAATTCATCAGTGACATATGGATATTCCCCAGCTACAGGAAACAGGAATTTATTCAGCTCAGGTTTATTGCTGGAAGTGTTTCCCGAGTACACAGGCTGCTTAGCTCTGCTGAAGTGTGTGGTGTGCACCTTACGTCTCAATAATAAAATGTACTCCTAAAACCAAAGAGTTCCAGTTCCTGGCTCTGGCTGGAACGACACAGCTCAGTGAGGCTGGTCACTTTCTGAACAAAATATTTGCAGCAAAAACCTCAAGATGTGCTGATTTGAAAACAAGCTTTCCACTCTTGTGTATAAAACACATTGAACTAGTAAGAAGGGTCCTAACACAGACATCAAACTGCTTTTGTTGTTCTTATCCCAGGGCAAAAGGACTCAGCACTCTGCTGACCTGAAGTTGGAGGTGAGGACTCCGCTAATTTGCTGTAACAAGTGCAGCTCACTAATTTTGCCTGAACAAAAAGGAGACAGGCAATACCAATTTTAGGGGGGAAAAAACGTCCCCAAGGAGCAACAACAAATTGCTGCATGTTATGTTAGTGTTTTTCTTAAAGGACGTTGCTCCAGGAGGCACAAGATTAAAGAAGAGTGAAAGCTTTCACTTAAAAGACGTAAGTTTCTATCCTCCATGTTTGCAGAGAAAACCTCTCAAGAGCTCAGAAGCCTGCTTGTTTCAGCACAGCACCATCTTAAAAGAAAATTGCTATAACCACAGCCTAGCTTAAAAAATTAGATTTTACAGATTTTTAATACCACACTTTGGGTCAGGGTTGGATTCACTCTCTCTTTGGGTGTCCATAAATCATATTTCTTCAGCATGAGGACTTTGGCTTCTGTCTTCAGTGCAAGTTGTGATGTTGGTACTTGTGTCTATCTGTTGAAGGCACCACACCAAAATCTGCAGGACTTGCAGAAAACTGCAAGTTCTGCTCAAGTTACCACTGCCCTGGTGGAAAAACATAAAGGTTTGTAGCCATTCACCTACACAAGTAAGCTCTCAGCTGAGTTTTCTCATTTATTTAAGAAAGCAGATTAGGCCAAAATTTGTGAATGTCAAGAAATTGTGGACTGCTGCTTTAGCTCACCCAACATATATGTCCATCCAAAATCTGAAAGGAAATGCTGAACTCACTACCCCTAGAACCAGGTTTCCGTTTAGTTAGAATTTATATTATCCTTTTCAAATATACACACAGCAGCTTCATTTGACACTACCCAGTCACAAACCCCAACTTCACATGAAAGTATCTTATCAATAACTCTTCAGAAAGTCAAATATATTGAGCCACTCCAACTATCTTTAATAAAATTCTTGTGCTTTATTTTGGAGCAAAAGTTGAAGCTTTCCACTCTGGCAAAAGAATCTGAAATATTGCAAGGCATTGACAAACTCCTTGTAATTCTGTGGAGAAAAAAGTTTTAGAGCAGTTTACCTGCTTTAGAAACCTATGGTATGACCTGGAATAGCAAGTACAGACATCCAAGTGCTGTCTAAGTGGAATCAGCACCACTGTTCAAGAGGACTGACCAAGAAGCCCTGACCAGCCCAGGTGTGGGCAACAGCATACCATGCAACACTCATGTTCCTGCTAAACATTTGCTTGAGTGCTCATAATCTTGTCCTCTTGAGCACTGAGAAACAGGGCTGTTCATGTATATACCTGGCCATGTGTTGTACCCTACCCTAAACCAGGAATTCCCTGCAGAGGAAAGTACTGGAGCAGACCGGGCAGGTCCAAGCACTGCAGCAGCCTCTTCTTTCTAGGGTGGCAAAGGGTACAGTCCACAAAACATGCAGCTTTTCCTTCTGCTTTATCATAGGAGAGGTTTTACTCTCTTACATTTCAGCCACCTCTCTTCAGCACAAGCAGACACAAAAAACACATAATGGGCTACTTCTAATTCCTCCACTTACATTTCTTTATTAATGCTCTACTCTGAGTCCAGTAGACTGCTACTGAAAATCCTCCTGGCAAACAATGCAGGATTCAAAGAGAAAAGCAGAATTCTGTGTGACTTACTGCTAAAAAAAAGAATGGTGAGGCTAAAGAACAGCTTAGGAAATTATGTAAGGAGTAAGAATACATTCAAAACAAACCCTTTTGTGCAAACCCCAGAACACTCCATAAAACAGCTTTTAAATGGAATAACTGCTATGTTATTCAATTGTCTTGATATAAGCTCATCAAAAAAGTAAGATAAACCTTACCATTCTTTTCAACCCAACACAGTCATAGAAAATAAATCTTAAACGGCAACCATTTTAAACTATATACCAAAAAGAAGCCAAAACAAAGCAAAAATAAACAAACAAACAAGCCCTCAAAAACAAAAAAAAATTTAAACACATCTTAGAATATCTGTTTTCTGCTGTAGGTCTACAAGCCAATTGCCAAAAATTATTAGGACCAAACTCATCACCACTGAAGAATACATGGAAGAACCAAACCTAGCCTGCCCTTTGTTCACACCACAGAAACACAGCACTCGTCTCTGGGAAGCGATGCTTACCAGTTTCCACGCAGGACTACACACCTCCTCCAACAGTGTCCTCATAAAGCAGACTTTCTTTTGCAGCTGTGTGGGCTACAAAAGAAAACTGAGCAGGTCTTTCTTCAAGCAGCAATAGTAGAAGAGGCTGTCGGTGCAGCCAGCAGCAACCACCACCAATCCCACTCAGCTCAGCTGCTTAACAGAACCAAGATGCAGAGTGCACATGTGTCCTGTGCAGGCAGAAAACATTTCCTTGGTAATTAGCACCAGAGCCTCCTACCTGGGGAGGCACTACACTGCACTCATCATGAAAAATTAAACATCACTGACTGAAACAGAAGCATTTGTTCTCAGCGTCAGGCTTTGGCACCGTAACAGGAGATGAGAGACTCAATATCAAATAGTGGCGACGAAGGCAAACTAGTCAGAAACTCCAGCTTAGCATGCAGAGTATTACACTGGTGACAAGTCAAGGATTTTGTTCTCAGATCTGTTTGTGAGAAGCAGTTTTGTGCATTCAGCAAAGGAATCAGAAGGGAATAGCAATTACAGAGGGCTGCCGCAGCTGAGCTTTTTACACCATCGCACCAGTGCAGCCCATTTCCCAGCAGGATGCTCCTATTGGGAAAACCTGATATCTGCTTGACATTACTGTTCTTCCCACGGCAGTTCAAGCAGTAGGATATTTCTGAGCAAAACTGTAATGATTCGATAGAGAAATGTTCCACCCATAGAGGGACAAGACGTTACCTCACCAGAGCCAGCAGCTTTAGCGGATTTATTGCATGTTATCCCACAGTGGTTATTTTTCCTCCCAGTTTTAATTTTGTAGTACATAGTGGTTCCTTGGTACAAGAACAATTTGCATAACCAAGCAGAGACTCATTTTGAAGCACGCTTACAACAGCATCCAAATGCCATGCTGTAAACAGGGCTGGGAATGGCACATCAGGTATCAGTCTTGCTATTAAATCTTAATACTTCCTGAGGGCTGTGTAGTCTTAATTGTACCTCGTGTCTTTGCCACGGCACTGCACAGTGTCATTTCAGTACAAATCAGATGAAAACTCACACAGATTTATCTGATCTGTTCCCCTATCAAAATTTTTGAGTCCTGTTTTCTCTGGAAACCCAGGAAGAGAAGATAAGGTGCAATACAGAGAAGTGAAAGATTAAAAACACATTGCCGTGGTTTTGTATTCGTATAAAAAGTGAGACACCAGGGAAGAAGAGAGTGTAAAGTGCTTGCTGTTCTCCCAAAGACACCAAACGATGGTTTTGGCAACTGATCCTTAAATTTCAGTTTGCTTCCTCATGGTCCCTCGAAATGCACTGCCTTTTTTTTTCTTTTTCCTTTGTTATTCTTTAATTTCCCTATGGAGATATGGTAGGGCACCACTGCATGCTTTATCTGTTTAAATGGTGTTTTAAAAAATCATTTCGGAAGAACACCCATATTTATCCAGTCTTACAGTGGAAATCAGATTAATGATGCTGCTTTACTATGACAGCCTGTGATTCCAAGTTCTGTATTTACAAGTACCAAACAAGAATTTGATGAGGGTATTGCAGCACTCATTTGAAAACACTGTACGGGCATAATTGGAGACAGAGCTTCTGGGCTGCCTTAGCTTTTACGTCGCTCTTTGTTTATGTTTGCAGTCCACCCTGTGGTCTGCATCCTTTTGTATATACACAGCTTCTGTGACCCTCATCTATGAGATGTTTTCCTTGTGCTTCTTTCTCCTTTTTAATTATTCAGTGTCGGAATTAATGAACAGCTTAGAAAATGAAAATGTCACATCTTAGTGCAGAATGCATCAATTAATAAAGTAGGATGCAGGACAATTTAAAGGTACGTTCCCCAGTGGCAAGAGAGCTGATCCTCTTCCAGCTGGAACACAAAGCAAAAATAACCCATTGACTGCAATGAGAGCCAGTGGGCTTAAAAGAGTCTCATGATCTTACAAATTAAGACAACCTACTTTTCTTGAACAGTGACAGAACTTGTAGTCTAAGCATCATTCAAGAGCTATAAAGTGCACAATATGCTCAAAGGGATTAAATTTACTTTGAATAAGCAATTTGCAGATCTCATGAAAAATGTTATAACAGTTTGATCCAAATATGTGTGCAACCGAAACTACAAAAAACTTGCTAATCTCTCCCCTTCGCTCTACTTGTCCTAGAATGGAATACCTTGGGGAAAGAAACAGGCCATAGGATATAACTTTCAGATTTTTTTAATTCTTTGAAGTACTTGGTCTGGGCATAAGCAGAGAGGTTGATAGGTGCTTCGGAGTTCGAAGGGTAGTTTGGGCTTAGCTTTATCAGCTGGATTTGAGGAAATCGCTGAGATCTGATTGAAGAAAAATATGCTTATCCACTTGCTTCTACCATAGATTCTGCCTCTGTGCAAGAATGCAATAATAATGCTTACAGAGGCATATTTCAGAGCATGGGGCTCTGAGAACACCTAGCACAATCCAACAAATCCTGATACACCATTTGTAGAGACAGAGAGAAAGAAAAGAAGGCAAAAGTCGTGACCATGGCTCCTCACAGCCTCTCCAGTCTGGATGCAGTAGTGTCCCTGTTTCCTTCTTGCACACCTCAAATTCCTTTTCACTGCAACTGCTTTCAGCTGTCCATCAGAGAAGCAGGTTGGGGGAGATTCTCAAAAGAAGCATCCCAATCTCAGCCTGGGGACATGGTCCTGCTCAAGGGAGGCAAAGCCCAGACAGTGTGAGTCCAAAGATACATTTTCTTCCCAGGAACATCTGAAGCAACACACATTAACTATGCATGTTAGGAAACCACTTTTTCTGAGTGTTAATATTATATTAACATGAAGAACAACAGTTCAGCAAAACAGGTATTTCTTAACAACTGTAATCTTCTCCAGCTGAATTCCTGTCAACTACGTCCAGCGTACTCCTGCTAGTAGAAATCAAAGTTTCCTTCTTGAAACAGGCTGGGCATTTTAGACTCAACTGAAAAAAAAGTATTTTCTCATCTCAACTACTTACTATATTTAGCCTCTTGAGACATGCATCTTCCACTCCCTCATCAGCCCCAAACAGGCCCTCATTTTCAGTTGCTCACAGGCAGGCAGTCAAGTGCTGTAGACTTTATACAAACAAGCAGTAAGAAATTTTTTTTTTTAGCACCACCTCAAAAAGTTAAAGCAGGATGAGTTAAAAAGCAAGTGTGGGGAAATCCGAAGTCATGTGGAAGAAACACAGAAGCGAAAAGCTTTGTCCCAGGTCAGCGGACAGGTAAGTAAAAGAGAGAAGCACTGATGACCTCCTGATGCTCAGTTTAGTGCTCTGTTAATAGAAACTCTTCACTTTTAGCACTTCATCCTTCTGCTATAAAAAACGAGCACCTTATGTGGCTGAGGAGAGAGTAGGCTGTATGCTCGCTTTAAGAAATCTGGAATTTCAAGCACAATGATGCGCTACAATGTAATTCCCCAGGGCATCCATGAAAACCTGTGCTCTCTATGGCTGGGAAACGGTTCACAGCAAGACATACATTAGGTGTGTGCAAAAGCATTTTCTGAGACAACAAAACGTATATCACGTTTTAACTGAGAAAACACAGAATCTAAGTTAATGCGGAAATTATTTTAATCTATCCCGTGGCAGACAAATTAAATACAGAAGTGTTAGTCCTTGAAGGCATATAGATGTTCGATTAGGCAAAGTGTATTGATTGGTAAAAATTAATTCCAGCATCAAAACCTGTATTGATTGCTGTCAATCTGCTTACCCAGCTTGACTAACGTGGCCTAAGAGACTCACGTTCAGTGAGGGTGGCTCTGTGAAGGAGCAGTTCCCCCTTGCCCTTCTGCTCTTTCCTCCCCATTTAACAGGACTCCACAGTGGTACTCTTCTGCCTGCACATACCATGGCTGCTCACCCACTTTGCTTATGCTTAATTCCATTTCTGTCTCCGTTTTCCACTGGCAGGAGCTAAGACTGAACACTGGGATGGGTGTTAGATGCAGAACGAGGTGAGTTGCTGCAGGTGGAGGTATGTGCGGCAGCTCAGTGTGGTGACAGGCCATCCACTGCCCTTCACTGCGCCTTCAGTGCCAGCAGGGCTTCAGGGACACTTGTGCCAGAAGAAAAACAAGGTTTCTGGCTGCTCCCTTCCCAAGGGTCTTGAATGAACAGTGCCATAAGTTAGTGTCATGCTCAGTCTGGCATGGTCAAGGACTTAATCCTCATCCACTATTAAGAGATACCACATCACAAGATGACAACTTGAACCTCTTCTCCTTCCTAGCATTACTATTTACATATTTCAGATCATTTCCACAGATCTGTGTGTTTACATTTGTCTTATTTGAGCCTTACAGATAGAAAATCTACTATTTCTAGTTCCCTAGCTAAAAACTTCTCTATGTTCTCAGCAGAGCTTGCAATGCCTTCCAGTCCAGTACTACTACTACTACAAATTCAATTGATTTTTGTACTCACAAACCAGACTTAGTGGGAATTCCCATGGAAATACAATGAACACTACATCCCAATTTAAAGTATGATCACCTATCATTACCACTGATGCCACATTCAGTATATCTGGTATTACTTGGTCCCAAGAAAATTTATTTGGTGTGGTAGGCAAGAGTAGGAGGTGATGGTAGAAGGTGTTCCTGCCTGTGTCAGGGGAGTTGGAACTATCCAGCTTTGGGGTTCCTTCCAACACAAACCATTTTATGTTTCTACAAACTATATCAATACAAGGTGAAAATTAATAATGTCACCTTTAAAAGTCACTTTTATATTCTGTGATTTTCCTTTATTGAACCTCATGTACATTCCTCATGAGTCCATTACCTTCATGATAACTTATGGTTTTACTCTTAAGAGAGTTTAACTATTACTTTACTAAGGTCAGGATTTAACAGTATCTAATGACATACACCAGAATAATTCTTTTAAATCATTGCAATATTCCCCTTCTCAAATGGAAGATAATTCCAAAGTTCTCATCACTGCTAAACAAATTTGCAATGATGTAGTAAAGGTGTAGGTAATTCCCTATTACATAGATCCTGTCCCTCATACCTGCAGGGCATCTCTAACTGCCTCTTGCTCTCTGATGGGTGTAGCTGTTTATTTAGTGTTTCATTTATCAGTTATCCATGCACATTAGGTGATACCTTGTTGGAGGCTTTTTCCAGCATCAAACACATAAATGAACAAGGAAGTGTGAGAGAGAGAAATCAGCTACAATGAAAGGGTTGAAATACAAAATATTTCGAAGTCTTACTGCATTCTTTTCTGGGCTACTCTGAATAAATGACCTACATACTGTGCATATACATGAACTTATCAGTTGGGTTAGAAAGGTTACATCTACAGTGGCCCAGCTCCAAAAGCAGTTCAAATAGAGCCCTCACAAAAAGAATCTCAGCTCTGCCTATTCACGTTAAAACAGAGCAATTTCTCTTTATAATTTGACGTTCATAGTTCACGATTCTCATCTCTCTTGATATTCACTTCAGCGCTGGACTCAGTCCTTGTCAGTAAGGAAGGAAGGATCTTTGCAGATATGAAATGCAATGCAAATACCAAGCTTCAGAACTCTTTTTTTTGGTCCAGCATTCTCATTTTAATTTGTCTGCTGAGTTAATGAGTGGTTTAATTCCAAAATGATAGCAACCCTGAAAAGGGTCTGTAAAGTTTTATTCTGTCCATTAAGATTAAACTCATATTTTTTCTACTGGCCTTCAGTGTTGCACCAAAATAAAACAGATCTGGTGTTGCCACTACAGTTACCACAAACACATAAAATAATCATGCAAAGACTGAGCAACATAAATCAGGATGCATAATTACATAGCAGCTGCTCATTGGCAGGAAGGAACCCTGTAAGCAGAATTTGGCCTGGTGATTTGGAAAAGGATTCAAACAGATGCCTGCACTTCTCAAATGGCTAAGACTTAGTTTAGTGTTAAAGCATGATGTTAGCTAGATCCAAATCATTGTAACTCTTTACAATTTATTTTGTCTAGGATGTGCAGTCATAAAAAATACTGCTCAAGTGTCAACTCCCTTTTATTTCAAACTTGCTTTTGTTGTTACCTCCACTCTTGGGATCAGAAACAAAAGGTGTGTAGATTCCCAGAAGATGCTCTGGGGAATGCAGATACTTTTTGTATATACATACATCCAGCATATAGGGGTGTCAAGGGGTTTTGGCATTGCCCAAAAATTCCTGAATTTTCTGAGTTTAAGTGCCCACTTCTCCCTTGAATAACAAACATGCACCTCCAGCTCTTCTCCTGGGCTCTGAGGCATAGTACTGCAAGAAGTCAAAAGCCAGAAAACTAGCAAAAATTAGCCTCTAGCTTTAAATAAGGCTTTTTGACCCTTTAAAGGATTTAGCCCTAGCTTTCCTAAAGCTCACTCATCAAAAGTAGTTTTTGAAAATGGGATGTGGCTGTTTGAAAATCTTAGACATTACTGAGGCCAGGGAGACTGCTGCTCTAAGGGAGCTGAAAGCTCTCGAAGGAAACAACAGGAACACAGGGGAAAAGCACTTAAAATACACAGCCTTGTTTTCAGTTACCAGCACAAGCATCCTTTTGGAGAGAGCAAGCAATTTCCTGTGCAAGAGCTGTCCCAAACAGTCCATAGCCTGCTCCAGCACTAACCCTCCCATGGGGAAGAGGAGGCCTGCAAGATGTCTCCATCTGGCTCACAACCATCTCCTGCAGCAAACAGTGCAGAGGGCTCTGCTTTGATGGGCAGCTGGACTAGGTGACCTTCTGTACTCCCTCCCAGCAAACACTATATCCTGAATCCTATAAGGAGCTGGAAGTAAGCATATAGATATAGATATAGATATGTTCAACACATGCAGCAAAAGCCTGCCACTCCACTAAGTGGGAAGGATGGGGGAAGGGAGCGCTGATCTCATTATCAGAGCCTGGGATCCATCAGATCCCAGGATGCAGACACATGGGTAAGCAGGGTAGCACACTGTTCCAGATAATGACAACAATTTTTCAATGTATTAAAAACTCAGCCAGAAAGGTGATACAGGAGATTTTGGGGCGAAAGGAAAGATCAAAATAATAATAGTTTCAAAGCACTGTACTTATTTTAGACATTCTTACAGCATGTTTCCATAGGAACTGGAACGCAAAGGAGCACACTGCAGCAGCATTCGCAAGTGTTGTGCGGTTTAGTGGCTTGTAAAGGATCGGTTAAAGGCACCGTGACCACTCTGAGAGTGCCAGGCACCTGCTGCCTTTGCTGCACAGCAGGATCTTAGCTATGATGTTTTGCAAAATCTAGGAAAAGAACCATTTTTCTCATATTTTTTCCTGTCATGCTGCAGGCATGGCTGCTTTCACATCCGTGTGTAGCCTCATTCCTAAGCACTCCCCACCCAGACCCACTTCATGTGGGGCATGAAGATAGCAGCGTTTAACCCAGGTTGTTTGATTGCTTCGGAGGTGGTGTAGCACGTGGGCCTGGTTTTTGTATCCAGCTTTAGTACCCACCTGCTGAGCAACCTTGTGCAAGTCATGTCAGGTCAGATCTGCTCCATCTGTCAGCTGCCTGAAATGCATCTCACCCAGCTCAGCAGGTGAGCACTTCTCTGGCCTACAGGACAGCATTTATCCTGCCTGAGACACCCACACCACGGACAGGTCTCTTGTTCCCGAAGCACCTACCTAGTCACATCCACACACTTAGCCCTTTGCCCACATGTCAACGTGCCTTGTGGCAATTGATTAGTTTCTCCATTCACAATTGGCTGCTACAAAGTGAGGTCTGTGTTGCAGCTCACCAGAGCAGCGTTTAACTGCATGAAGTGGTGATGCATGCCTTGGAGCAAGGCACGGGCGCATGGGTGCTTTTGGCAACATTGCTAGTGGGACAGCACTGGAGGATGTTTACGGTGTGAGGAGCCAGACCTGGGGTAATGTCACCCTTAAATCCTCCTGTGTCAGCTGTCTTCAAAACTGAAATGGGTTCTTTCTCAGAGGGAAATAATTGGTTGTCTCCAAAAGACAGCACTGGAAGAAAAGAAAGCCAGCCTATCAGATCCAGGCAACAAGGACCTGGGACTGAACCGGGGAATTAAGCTATTGAACTGCATTTCTCAGAGAAAGCAAGGGTGCTCCAGAGTGTGATGAGCTGTGCACTTCAGCCTGTGGTGGTGAGCCTGAATGACCAGTTTAACTTTAGATGGTAAAAATGAGACAAAATTACTCCCATCTCCTGTGCTGTCATTCTTCAGTGCATGCAATGGTGCAGTGGCAGCAATCCCATTCGTAAAGGACTTTCTTACCAACTCATGACAAGGTCTGTGGAAGCATTGGTTACCTGTATTTCTGGATTGAGAAATAAACAGAACTTTGTTACTTATGGATTTGAACACCCCCTAATAGTAATATTTATTGAGACCTGCCTGACTCATACAAGTTAAAGTGAATAATTTTTAATAATCAGGGTAAAACACATTCTTCCTTGGACTTGCCAGGTTTAACTTCACAAGCCAGTAAGAAACTAAGCCAAAATGCTGGCCAAAGGCCTCTGTCCAGAAGTATCATTCAGACCACAGCCAGCAGAATCACACAGAATCACAAAAGTTGGAAGGGACCCACAAGGATCATTGAGTCCAACTCTTAGCCCTTCACAGGATATCTCAGCCCAAGTGCTCCATCACTTATAACCACCTACAAATATACTTATGCTGTTGTGGAAGTGCAAAAAACTATTCTTTGAGTTGCATTTTGTAAATGAATTCAGTAGTTGCCTACAGCACAGAGGTATTTTATAAACACTATACCAAAAACATATCAATTTAGATATTTAGATACTCCACATACTGCAACATTTCTTTCTCAGCAAAACAACTTCCACTGTACATATTGCCATAAAAATTCATATTTAATTACAGATTTAACAAAGAAATGTAGATGTAGGATGTCTGAACCCAGCTCTCATTCCAAATATTACAATGACAGTTTCAGTCAGTGTAAGGATAGAAGTAAGTATCTGGGAAGCCCTGACAGCCTCACACTGAAATTCTGTATTTAAAACCTGATTATTTAAAAGAAGAAAATTCTGATTATTCAATCTCTTTTCACACCTCTCCAACAAAGCAACTTTGCGAAGGTGCATTGAAACTGTATTCCACTATGTCTACACCTTGCATTTTAAGGATCAGAAGCAGCATGTTACAAATATACATAGTATCTATGCTTTTGTGCCTCTGAAGTCATACACTGAGGTGGCAGAAGCCATGCTTTAATATCAATATTCAAATCTGAGTGAAATTTAATGACTTGAACCAGTGCTGTAACAAAGACACTAAAGCAGGACGTAAATTTTGCACACCTGCATGTATCTGCACAACTTCAGATGCAAACACTGACTTTACCAGCGGGGAGTAAAGTCACAAGCCACAGTGAGATGTACTAAACACAGAGACCAGTCTACTTCACAGCCCAAACTAAACAAAACAACACATATAGCAGCACTTGCTATACAGGTAGTGTAGAGATATTAGAATTTCTGATACTGTTTTTGCCTTGGATAACTCAGTCTCTAATATAGAAGAGCACAGTGCTCTGCACTGGACAAGCCGGCTGCTGTGAACTCACCCAAGCATTCAGCTTTCTGTTCTGGGCTCCTTTGCGGGCAAGTCAGATCCAGGTCTTCTCTCTCGCATCCAAACTTGGTCTGCTTTTACCCAAGACCACATCTCACTCCGAGAAACCATCGCTTGCAAAAAGAGCACCGATGCCCAGAGTGAGCCCAGCAAGGGCCAGGCTGCAAGGACTTCTTTAGGGGCTAAGAACAAGCAGGGATCTGCCAGCCTGGCCACCCACTCCTGAAAGCATTTCTCCAGCTTAGCTTTCCCACCGCAAATTCTTGACGCAGAGAAACAATTGAAAATAAAAAGCAATCCAGTCGTTTATCCTCCAGGCTGGGGAGAAAGAAGGAGGCTGCCACAGCAGTGCCTGTTTTGAATGCTTGGCAGGTACACAAGCACAAGGGGGATGATGCTATAGATAAGCATAGACAGAAATAGCTAGAAGGATGAGCTGGCTCAGGGTAGCAGTGGTGAAAGGCAGCAATCTCCCTTCTCCTGTGATCGCACCAAAACTAGCAGCTGACCCACAGACTCACCGAGAGTGTTGGCAGGAGAGGGTCCCCCCAAGCTCCGAGCATCACATTGGAAATACCCTCCTCACACAGATCCCCTTCCCCATCTTGGATACATGCTTTGAAGGCTGCATCTTCTCAGCCTGCTTCTGACTCAGAGCACAAAACCTGCTCGCTGCCTGTCGGGGGTTTTGGTGCTGTTCCCAGAATCCTGCCAGGAAGCTGCAGCTCACAGATCCCCCTGCTCCAGCAGGAAAATCCAGTGACTGTGGCTCAGAAAATAGTGCCAAAGCACCGAACTGAAGTATCTGGGCAGCCACCTCATCTCTCCCCTATGAGCAGCCTCACACAGCTCTCTCTACTGCTCATACCAGCCCACAAAGAGACAAGCACAGAGATGTCACCTGGCACTTATGCAACTTTGCTGCATAAACACGAAACAGTTAAAAGCGAGAGTTTCACCTAGCTGCCACCATTTAATAACCCTTTGTTTCCCACTCATTTTCTGTATGGCAACAAACTCTAATTTTTTTCTAAAATTGGAAAACAGTATCACTTGAATGTACCTACACTGGGGAAGAAGAAGGATTAAAAATCTTGCTTTTTAAAGCTGCTTGAGCAGGAAAAGATTAGTCAGTGCCTCCTTTACTCTGTGCAGTATCAATATCCAGGAACCCAGATCTTTGGCTGTTGGTATGATGGGACAACCTGAGAAATTTCACAGCTTGAAAAGGGTTGAGATGGGCAAGGACACTGAGCTCAGATAGAGGTAGCAGCCTGGGAAGGGAGACAATCCTATTCTATCTGAGAAAAAAGAGAAGGAGGGAAGTAAAGAAAGGAGAGAGTCATGAGCATCACCACTGTGGCTTCCCTGGTGGGGAGCAAGGGTGGTGAGGGCGTGACCAGGTATGCATCAGAGCAGAGACAAACTACAGAAGACTAGGACTGGGTCACAGACAAGTGGAGCTATGCAATACAACAGAATTCATGAGTGGGGCAGGCAGCCAAGAATGTGAGAACACAACAGAAGGAGGGAACAGGCATGGGAAGAAAGTGATGTCATGAGAAATGGAAGAATAATTATCTGAGACACAAATGAAAAACTCAGTGCTTAGGAAAAAAGTAAGGAAAAATAAATCACAAACACCAACCTAATTTTGAATCATTTTAATAATCTCTCAAGCCTGCAAACATCACATTCTGACACACGGTCCAATCTCCTTGTTTTCTCCCTTGTAACCACTGCAGAGCTGCTCCAGGGGGTACATTACTTCACCCACTGAACCATGCTCCTGTGTCCAGCATGAGGTGAGGGACATTCCTGACAACAAGGGGGCAGAGGACCACTAACACAGTGTTGGTGGTGGGGCAGACAGGAGCCATGCCACCACTACAGTGAGCTCGTGGAGAGGCTCGTACAGATGTGGAATCAAACACTTCTATTCTAGGAGTGCTGCTGTCATGCTCACCAGCTGCCAGCACTGCCAGCTCAGGTTGCTTGAGGAAACCTCATAAGCTATAGCTATCCCATTAAATAAGTCATTCCCAAGTAGCTTCCCAGGGACAAGGTCACCTTCCAAGATAGGACTGACATGGGTGACTGCATACACACTGCCTCATGGGGACATGTCCTGACCCTCTAACTCCTGAAAGTAGGCCTGGGAACCCACTGGGAGAAAGCTGCCTGGCAGGGGTCAAATTCAGGCCAGGAACTGCTCCAGCAGCTAGGCTCTCCTTGGGGCCTGGCAGTACTCCTTGCTAATAGAGACAAACCTGTATCTTAACGTAAGACTATAGCTGGTCAGAGAAAACCTATTATTTTTTCATCCCCCTTCATTTGTCTTGACTACTCCAGAAAATCAGAAAAACTAGTACGTTTGTCACGGTAGGAAAACTCAAGAACCTAAAATAAGTGGCTTTTGAGACAGGGCTGATAAAGAAAAACCTTAGTTTCAGAGAGATAAAACCTAAAAGGGACAGAGCAGAGATAGAAAGGGAAACTTAAATTCGACAGGAAAAAAGAAACAACAGCAAAGGATAGCTTTAAGCAATTTACGCTCAGACAGTCTTCAGGCACATTTATTTGCTGTTTTCCATGAAGGAAACCATTATTGTTCTAAAAGCTACTGCACGTTTTTCTGATTATGTTGTTTTGTTAGATAAGAACCAATGTTGCGTGACAGTGCTTCAGTAGTAGTACTAGAGCACTAGAGCACCCACTGGAGTTTAAATTAAAGCTTTTCAAACTCATTAAACAAAGTATACATGGGCCATTAAAATAAAAAGTGTGTTTGAAAAATTCACAGGATGTAAACTGTTCCTTTTTAAAACATTCCTATCAGCTAGGGTTACCTCCTTTCAGATTCTTGGAGAAGTATGTTTGAAAAGCAAGTAACTGTGACCTAAAGAAACTAAGCAGGAAATTTCTTGGCAGTTGATTGGGATAAGTACTTTGTATCAAGCAGCTGATGATTTCAGACCTGCCTTGTGTTTTTTGCACTATTTTCACAGTAAGGTGAACAGTCACCACGTTTTCTTTGTCAAAGGAGAGAACACAGTTGAAGTATTTACAGTTTGATGTTTACCATTTAAATGATGGGTAAGAAAACAAGAACAGTAACAGGTGGGCTTCTTTTAACTGAATTTAAGTTATTTAGAGCTATTTTGGGTTAAAAAAAAAAAAAACAACCAAACCACACACACACCAAAAAGCAAACACAATATACCTTCCTGCTACATAATACTCATCTGAAATTTAACATCTACATTTGCTGAAATAAAAATGAACTGGACTCCAGTTTTTAAAGTATATGATTAATACAATTTACTGCCCCATCTTTAACTTCCAAAGCTGTTGAAGGAGCTGTTTTATTTGCCAAGAGTCCTTAAATATTTTTTATCCTTTCACCGGGATTTGGTTGCTGACTACTTTAACAGCTAAATACCTGCTTTATATGTTTGATCTTCCTCACCAGCACCCCAAGTGAAAAAACTGTCTTAAGCACTTTATTCCACCAGGAATAAACACTTTTGAAAACTAACTGGGAATCTCCTAAAAGGCAGTAATATACATACAGCTTATTTGCCAGTATAGTTCTAGGAGGACACTCTTCCACCTGAATTGTCATTATATAAGGTCTTGCACAAAAACCACGGAGTCAGTTTGCCTCTAGGAAATAAACCAGTGATGGATACCAGCACTCCTGCTCAGTCAAGCCAGCAACAGCCAAAAAACCCCATACAACAGGAAGGGATAGCCCCAAAAATCAGATGCAAAAACACCACGAACCCAAGCAGCTCCCAAGAGCAGGTGCAACAGCACTAGAAATAAAAAACTAAAATGTTTTCTTTCTCTACAAAGAACTTGTGTGTGAATGTGCTGGTTGTGGCTGGGATAGAGTTAATTTTCTTCACAGTAGCTGCTGCTGGACTGTGTTTTGGATTTGTGCTGGAAAAAGTAAAGTGTTGGTAGTTCAGGGTTGTTTCGGTTCCTGCTGAGAAGGGCTTACACAGGGTCAAGGCCTTTTCTGCCTCTCATCCCACCCTGCCAGCAATGAGCTGGGGGTGCACATGGAGTTGGGAGGGGACAGAGCTGGGACAGCTGACCCCAGCTGAGCAAAGGGAGATCCCAGACCACGTGGTGTCATGCTCAGCATATAAAGCTGGGGGAAGAAGGGGCGGATGTTTGGAGTGATAGGGTTTGTCTTCCAAAGTCACCATCAAGCGTGACTAGGCCCAGCTCTCCTGGAGATGGCTGAACATCTGCCTGACCAGGGCAAGCAGTGACTAAATTCCTTGTTTTTCTTTGCTTGCATGAACAGCTCTTGCATTCCCTATCAAACTGTCTTTATCTCAAACCATAAATTTTCTTAATTTTCCTCTTCAAATTCTCTCCCCCCTCATGCTGGTGGAGAATGCATGAGGGGCTGACTTGGGGCTAAACCATGACAAAAAATTACAGAATTCTACAGCTTAAAGGAGGTTTTTTGGGTTTTGTTGTTTGGGTTTTTTTAAAATCATAGCTTCTGAAAAAACATCATCACTGATTTGCTTCAGAAACAAGCATATTTTAGCTCAATAGACTTGTATATTTAACTATGCTTTGTCTAAACTGAAAGCACTCACATTCAGTTACTGTGTAGCACAGCCTGTACAAGCAGCAAGTTACGATCACCATCAGAAGCAGTTTTCCTCTGACATCAAGATAAGTAATTCCCATTACAGAATAGAAACTGTCTAGAAGAGAAATTCTAATTGTCCATAGCGTACTTTAGCATGCAATTGTAGAACAGTTTCTTGAGGGTTGAATTTTTTTAATCTGCTTTTGGTGTTTGTATGATCTACCATATTAAAACCATAGACATGAAAATCTTCCTTGAGCTGGAAAACTGTCAAAGCTGTCTTCAGCCATTGTGAGGTCCAGAAGTGCTCCTTGATTGCTCCATACACATTCAGCTCTGGCTTTTCTGAGGAACCTGACAGCTAGGATTAGGTTAGTGCTTGCCTTTTACTGTATTAAAATGCTCATCACCGAGGTGTTTCATGCTTTAATTACCTTTCTATAAAGGAATTTGAAGATGTTTTACAGCAGTTGCCCTCTCAGATCAGAGCTGAAGCCTATCTGTCTTCTCATCCTATATCCAATAGCAGTGTGAACCAGCTCTCCATAGGAGGATGTAAGAGCAATGCAGAGAGTATACAAGGAACAAACATTCCCCTCCCTCATCTATGACTCTGTGGCCTCAGATCCAGTCATTACACACCAAATGAGCTCTTACATATAAGGGTTTACTTTATGTCCAAGTACATCCTTAATTACTACAGTTTATGTGCACGACCTGTCCTCCTTTTTAACTTCCTGGCCAGTTTCAAGCAACTGTGATGGAAGTGTTGAATTCCCACAAGTTCCATGAAAGTTGGTGATCAGGGAGTAGAACTGAGGAAAGCCTGGAAAGTAGCTTTAACTTCATATGATAACAGAAAGTCTTCATGGGAAAATTTTTCCTTAATGATGGGAAAGCTGCAACTGGAGTAAGTATTTTATGACACACCAAGGAATTAATCTCTTCATCACGACTTCTCTCCCATGGCAACTTTCTATTGCCTAATGAGGTGCTACTGTGACTGATGTTTCCACAGCAATTCCAGCATCACTAAGGACTCTCCCCTGCATGGCTTCTCTGTACAAAAGGGCTTGGTACAACTCAGTCAAAAAGTGAACTAATCATGAGAGACCAATCCAAGAGAAACCAAGCTCCAGTAGTTCTGCCAGTCTTGTGACCACTAGCATAGTTCTGTGGTCTTGAAACTCATAAAATCGTCATTTTTTAAAATTCCACTAATTTTTGGTGTACAGTGTTCCATGGACATGTTAATTGATAAATGCAACAGTTGTTTGTGTGAAAGGGATTTACTCTTTTTCCTGAATCAGCATTTGATTTTTTTTTGGGTCCCATTGCTTTCGTGGTAGAATGTAGGGTGACTGGAGCTCCCAGTGCTCATAAGAAAATTCTCTAAAATTGATTGAACACAGTGGAAGTGTACCAGATAGTTCAGAAACCGTTTCTTCCTACCCTTATTTTTGCTGATATTTTGCTGATATCCTACCCTTATATTTGCTCTTATTTGTACATGATAACATGTGCTGTACACAAGAAAAACTCTTAAAAATACTCGTAACACTGCATAAGAACCCATATTTACATGCATGAGACTTGTTTGATCTGTCTCCAGTTTTAAGGACCAACAATTCAAACTTGGGGCAAGTACGGAAACAGAAGCATGGAGATGCCCATCAACCTGGCAAAAGATCATAAATCACACCAGTAACAGATCTCTGGTAAGAATCAAAACTACAAAACATTGAATAAGAAGTTCTAATTACTACTGTCCTTTTCTCTAGCTACCTTCCTCTGCCGGTTCTGTGCATTCTAAAAACCAAAGTGTCCTTCAATAAAAACAAACTTTAATTCTATTGCTCTTGAAGTTTAAATTATTCCCAGTGCCACAGATAGACTTTCTCCTGAAGGATTGCTTTTACCATTCTAATACTGGCATCTGATGCATGTACATGGTCACTTTTCAAGCTACTTTTACTGAGGGGACTATCCTAGTACCTGGATTCAACCTCCAGTCATGCTTGGTATCAATTAAATATTTCCAGATGCCTGAACAGAATCTAAAAGAGTACCCGTGCAATTAATGAGTGCCATAGATTCTCATCAGTGCATGTGAAAGTGGGTCAGCAACATTTTAGAGTGCGCACATGTAAAAGATGATGTCGCAGGATGACTTCCAGCTCTCCTCTTCTAAGTCTACAACATACACCACTGAGATAAAACCTGTGTTGAGTAGTATCTGTTTCTAACATACTGCAGACCATTTCCCCACCTTCTTTGAAAGCTTTTGTTGGGTTCCTGAAGTTTATTTCCTCATCATCCCTCCAAGATTTATTTCTGTCCACCCACCCCTTAGACTTCTTTCAGCCTTCTCACTTAATTATCCTCTTTAGTATGGTTTTTGGAACCTCAGTTTCCTGCCTTCTCTTCTGTATTTCCATTTAACTTTAAACCACACTTGCAGTCATACTGTACTGATTGTTTCTCTAAATTATGTATGAAAACAAGTGTAAAGTACCATCCTAAGACACGGCTGAAGCTGTCAAGAATTCTCTTGAATTCATTTAGCTATGAAAGACCTTCAACTTTGCTAAGAGATTTCATTATATTCACTACATCTACAGTGGCTTAAGATCATGCTCAAAGACGCTCTGAACACTAACAGTTGACCAGTGCAAGTGGCACAGTTCTGTGTTTTTCAGCCTTAGCGTGCCAGATATTTTTTATGTTGTTCCTACACAATTCCCAGCAGCCAGGGCCAGAGCCTGTGTAGTGATGTGTGCCACTGAGAGCACTCTCCTTCAATCTGCAGTGCCCAGCCATGCCAGCAGCCAGTCTGCTAAACAATCAGTTAGCACAATGACTAAAGCCTCCCTTCCCAACTACATGAATGCTTCTTATTTACAAAGCTTAAACTCTTTATTCTTGCTACTAACAGAATATCCTGACTACAAAAAGGACCATAGTACACAGAGATCAAGGATCCGCTTATCACTGATATCAAATAAGAGGATTATATATTGCATTAACCAGAGATGTCTCCATATTCCCTGCTCTCCATATCCCAGGCAATTTTCTCTGGCCTCTCAGAAGAGAACACTCAAAGTGAACTCTTCGAGTATAAAAGTTAATAAGCAGCAGGGATGGCTGAGATTCACTAGATCAGTGGGAAGCCAACTTCTCAGCAGAAAAATAAAGATTTCTCTGTTCTCCAAAGATATTTCATAGAGCACATATTCTTTTTTTATTACACCAACAACATGAGGTGGCACAGATTCTTCCACCTCACTTTGATAAACTGCCTGCACTTACTTGCTCTCACAAGAAAGGTAAGCTGTTCCCTTATGGAGTGCAGAGTTGGATAAAGGAAACGGTGCCTGCAAGAGGGCTTGTAGACTAATCAGCAATGCCCAACTTTACTACAAATGGAGACCAACCACAATCTGTAGTGAAGAGTGGTTATTTACAGTTTTGGGCAATTCAAGGCAAAGAGGAACCATTGCTCTATATCATGTGGGTATAGCCACTCTCCTGGAATAAAAGTGATGTGTCAACTCAGAAGGGTGACTAGTGCACTTGAGGCAGTGCTCAGTGATAGCTCCTCCTAGTAATGCCCTCAAGTCATGTGTAAACAACCAGACACTCTGCAAAGGGAAGCTCCAGCTCTGACAGATCTCCACACCTAATAAATCAGATTCCAGCAGCATCACCTCCACTCTGTGCTGTGGAACTTTCCTCAGGATATTGTCCTACCAATGGTTTGCAGGTGCATTTTTTCCAGAATTAGTGCTATTACTTCTTCCCTTGGATCAAGTGGTGATGACAGTTTTTGTAATTCCAGCTGGTAAAAAACCACTACTCCAAGAGCATAGCATAAGCCAGCTGGATTTTACAGTAGCAGCACCCATTACTTCAATGCAGCTTGCAGTACTATAAGCTAGAAATCAAAGGTAAAATCCAAACTCCTTCAATAACACTTGAAAAAATTAAATAAAATTTGGTATATGATGAGATACAACCTGTAGGTTTTTGTAAAAAAACTGGGTCTTGAGGACACAGACTGTGTTCTTAATACAATAAACCAATGAAGACCCAATGGGCTCCATCCACTGAAATCTTAATGGAATTTGTAAGCATGTGAAAACTGTATTCCCAGTAAAGTCACACTGCCTTTTGAAGGCAATATGAAGAAGCAGATTAAAAAAAAATAAAAGAAAGGAAAAAGAAATCATAGAATGTTAAGGGGTCGGAGTGGCCCTTAAAGATCACCTAGGCCCAACATCCGCCACTATGGGCAGGGACACCTCCTACAGGCAGGACACAAAATGCCTCTGAAACAGTGCCTGCAAGACCCAAGAAGAATTTCTGTTATCACTGATGAGGACAGGATGATCTGGTGGAGGCGTGACACCCACCTTTCAGAGGATTTAGAAGAGAAGGACAGTTGTCGGATTCCCAACAACCTACTCCAAACATGAAAGCTGAACAAGAGCCATCAGACCCCAGCAGAACCAGATCCGTGGTCTGATTCATCCAAATGGCTAGTGAAGCCAATAAGACTCGTGACAAGCCTCACTTCTCAGAGGAGTGTCACTGTGCATTATTATTTTGTGATTTAAAGCCCCTCTTCAGCCAGTGCACATTAAAACAGACAATTTCAAAGTACCATATAAAAGACCCTGCCCCAGTAAACTGGGTGTCCATAACTGGCCATTCACTTAAGAGCTGAACTTGATGGTTCTTGTGGGTCTCTTCCAACTCAGAAGATTCTCTGAGTGTGAACACTGTATAACTCAGGTGCTACTCTGCGGTAAAGTTGCTGGAGCTGACTCAGTGCTAAGCCAGATGAGACATTCAAGCCCCAAGTAGTTTTCTTGCTTATTCTTGACCAAAATTCTGTTGTGATATACTTAACCATGAAAGCCCAAAATGCTGAAGTGAATCCATGGAGTTCACTTTATAAATTGTCCATCTTTGAGAAGAGATTCTTCATTTCCAGGAAAGGCTTGCATCAAAGGGCAGAAAACTCTAATCTTTAACATTCTTGCTAGAGATTTTCTTCATAATTAGAAGAAAAAAATCCCAACCCCCTCACGAGATTAGAACTGACCCACCACTAATGACTAAGCACAAAACTCATTACACCACATTACTTTACAACAAAACTATTTTTGCCAGCATCCCCATTCAGCTTTACCAGTTCCCAGTGTGTGGAGATAAAAATCAGTGAAATGTAACAAATATAATAATGCTGTTAAAGGCACTGACAAGTGGTTCATGAGCGAGGCATCAAACCAGCCGAAGACCAGTGTGGCAGGACATGTCTACCCCTCTGTCTCTACCACAGATGGCTGGTGCATATGCAAGAGATAACTCTGGTGGGTCACAGGCCCAGCAAGAAATATCTCTGGTGCCAAATAGCTCAGGCCAGCAGCTAAGAATCAACATCTTAGTCTGGAAGGCAAATGTGGAAAGAGATGAAAGAAACACTTTGACTGAAAGACACAGGTTTTACATCTATAAAAGACCACAGAAATTAACACAGAGCAGAAGTCTCTTACACCCTCCTTGAGGACATGCGAGGAGATTTCTCCTTGGAGCTGGACACAGCTTCAAGTTACTTCTCTGGAGATTGAGTGAAAGGATATCTCCGAGTCTACCCCTTCAAAGACTGGTGGTGAGACACTTTGAATCCTAAGTTATACTATTTCTTCGCTAGCTGTAATTCTAATGGTACCTTTAACTCCACGTGTCTATTACTAGTAATCTCCTTTTGTTTTTCCTATGTAGTAATAGTCTGTTTTAAGTCTTATGTCTGTTAATTTTGTGTCTATTAAATAAATAATCCATTTAATAATAGACTGGATCAGCCATTATTAAAGACCCTGCAAATCAGAGTGGATTTTGGAGTGCTGGCCACTCTAATACAGTGACTGCCTGTTGCCAGAGGCCTAGGCAACATACAGGAACTGATTCAAACTCACATCATCCATTCATAACAACCAGGTAAAGATGTAAAGGGCATTCAGGGCTGAGGAGAAGATCTTTCTGCTGTCTTGTCCATGGATGAGAGGCAGGAAAGGGGGTCAGCACAGAAGACGGTGCTGTGGGGAAGGTCAGCCAGGAGAGTGGCTGATGTACACAGCTGTGATGGGAAAAGCACTTGCATCAGAAGTGGGGCATTGAATATCTAAGGGGTGTTACAGGAAAAGTGATAGAGTTTGAAATAAAATTATGTGTAGGTAACTCCCTGCTGTGAGGGTGGGCAGCAAGCAGTCAACTGTGCTCTCTGTACAGAAAAACGTGCAGGGGAAAAAATAAAGGAGAATATCTATTCTAGCTACATGCCTGAAATACGAATGAGCCATTCACAAAGAGAAAACAGAGATGCAATAAGGTGCAGAATGGCATGGCAGGACATCAGGCAGATAGTCTTGGAAAGAGCTGACCTAGCAGTGGTAACTGCAACTGCAAAAGGTGGTAAAACCAGGTCACTCCCATCCAGCAGCTAACAAAAAATCCCCCACTCAGAGATGGGGATGAGAGGATGAATTTATAAAGTAATGGCTGGGCAAAAACATCAGCATGTTTCCAAATAAAACTTTTTCCATGTGAAGTGCAGTGTCAACAGCAGAAACATAAATCCAAGAACATTTAATTTTTTCCAGAAAAAAAGCTGAAAAGGTTGAGGAAGAAAATGTGTTAGGTGTGGCAAAGTTTGAAGAGACCCATCAACAGTGGTAAAAAGTGCAGCAGAATAATTTTTCTGAGAGCTGTTTCCCTCTTCATTTCTTTATTGATAGGTAAGCATTCCCTCTTGCCTCTATCCAGACTTGCATGGCTATGATACCACCTAACTTCATTGCAGGTCAGTGGAACAATAACAAAATTTTCTCCTAACTGAACCAATACATTATTTTCAGCATAAATCTATACGTGGTCTATTATAATTTGTGCTGTGTTCTCTTCTAGTTGGGAGAAGAGTCTTTTGGCAACATAGTATTTCCTAACCCTCACCCTACTCTTCTTGCTTTTTGCCCAGGTGAAGGTAGGAAATCAAAAAACCAACAGATCCAGAAGATTTTTACTGATGGTAAGAGTAACTGAGCTGAGTAGGGGAGTCAAGCCAGGGATTTATTCCATGGATTAATAGAGGGAGACCAGAAGAGAGACTTTGGAAAGAAAAAATCTGGTTGCTGACCTTGAGGATGCAGAAGGTGGTGACAGTCAACACCTATTTTCTCTCATTGTCACAGCAAGTTTAATCTCAAGCATATGACACAGGGTGCAAATAATAATTTCTTCCCATTTGGGATCAGGTTTGGTATTGAAAGAGCTCAAGCTCCTTCATCCGCTCCTCTAAACTTTCTTCTACCTCTTCATCACCATTTGCAGCATAAGCAAAGCAATTCTTTTCATATCCTTTAGAGTTTCATCTTCACTGAACATTATCAGTTATCCCCAGAGTTCTAATTTATATCCTATTACAGTACTACACGGGAATTAAATTAGCAGATGCCAAGCCAATTGCCCAAGGAATTTTAGCTATGTACTCTTTGAAATTTTCTAAGTGCAGAATATGTATTCACAGCAAAAATAGAATGATGTGGGTTTCTCTAAAAACTGTGGCAGGTTCACAATTTTGTATGTTCTAGTCTAAGCTAGAAGTAGCATAAACCCCTAAATATATGAAATATTTATATTACCTTTTGTGAGTGAAAACTGAGAAAAATACACAGTCCACAGCCAGCTATATACCTAAATTCAGGCCTCCTCTGTTCAGAAAATCCCCAAGAGACAAATATCTAACAAATATATTCCTCAGGAGAATTTAGGAGAAAGCCTGTACTTTTCCTTTGTTTATAAAAAAAGGCTTTTGGTATATTCCTGATCTTTTCTCATATTAACAAGTGGAACAATTATTTACTTTTTTTCTGCTTTTCATGGAACCAGCATGCAAAGCATGCTTCTGACTCCATAGAAACAGCATTTTAATGTCAGTCAAATTAATAAAGCCCCAAAACTTACAGGAACCAATTTTAAACAGCCTCAGGAACAGACAGAAGGAGAATGTTCTTACAAATCAAAAAATGGAGGACAGGCTCCAAGCTTCCCACATTTATTTTTTGAATGGTTTATTATGTCAGCCAAGACCTTCTCTTCCTTAAGAGTTAAACTCACTTGAGCAAAAAAGCAGCCTCAATCTCTCCTTTAAGAGACACCTTTATAGGTGGTAACTGTTCATACCCCGAGTAATATTTGGGCAGACAAAAGGCTTACTGTAAGCTTCTGGCAAGTTTTTCTTTCCCAAAAAGTCAAAACTAATATGAAGGATTGTGTCCTGGTATTCAGTAATGTAATAAGAACAAAGCATTGTAGGAAAAAAAAAAATTGAACACTTGCCTTACAAGAGGGAAAGTAAGATCATTGCTGTGTTCCTGGGAAACCTCCTAACTACTGTTGTGATAGATCCCAAGAGCAGAACACAGACAAATCTGTAACTGCAGCTCAAATGTAAACAGATGACATCTGACAGGAATTATGTGAATTCTAGAAAAACATAAGTGCCAGGCTACAATCCTACGTACTTCCAGTAGGATAAAAAACTGTGTCTACATTTATTTACCTGTACGAGTAGGTAAAATAAATGAGAGTAGAAGAAATTTTGCATTGAAAAAGCCTGCAATTAAAAATTAGTCACTCCTCCAAATCTTCATCATTAAAAAGAAATTAAAACATATTTATTTGTCAATTTTTAATTCAGACTTCAAGGACAGTTGCATTGCTTTTTCTAGCTTTTTCCCCTCAAACTGTAGGTATTAGAAAAAGCTTATACACATATGTATAAATAACATGTATGCTAATCAGGCAGTAAAAAAAATCATGAAATATCAGGAGACCTCCAAGAAAAATTAGTAGGACTGTAAGGAATATCATTAAAATCTACTAGGAAAAAAAACCCCAACAAAAACATGAAGAAAAAAACCCAAAACCAACAACAACAGCACCAAAAAAAACCCAAAAAACCAAACAAAACAAAACACCAAACCCACAAACAAAACAAAACAAACAAACAAACAAAAAAACCCAGAAAGCAAGGAAGACTGTTTCGGTCTTGGTCCTCATAGCATGCACAAGTTATAACAAGCCCTCCATGAGCACAGACTAGATAGCAATGTCCAATTTGGGGAGGAATTGAATCCACTAGCCCAAAAAGTACACACTAACTAGATCCCAAACCCACAGAGCGACACACCTCCATGTCACCCTGCCTCCATCTTTCTCATTGATAAAGAAACACAGATGCTGTGCTACCAAAGGACACCTTTGGATCCCAAAATCCTTGAACTGGATGAGGAAGTGTCACCCTCCATCCTACACCTCATGTCCAATGAAGCAGCCACAGGCACAGGACGTAGAGAACAGGGATGCATGCAGAGAAAACCCTGAGAAAGTCCAGAGCCCTACAGACTGCAATACAGAATTTTGGATGGCTGAAGTGCTACCAGCATCCAGACCAGCTAAATGTAGGGCTGCTCACGTCTTAGTGTTAGCAACTCACCAGTGGCAACTACAGTTCTGAATGAGATACAGCACTGACTCAAAAATGCACACCCTAGCACGTATCACACCATTGATTCATTCCCTAGAACTATCATTTGTATTTCCAGACAGTGCTTTGAACTTGTATCAGCAAGATCAATAGTGCTGCCTCTTATAGATCTGAACTCTCCAGCCTAACAGTTACTGCTTCAGCATATATGAAAGACTAGCAGGATATAAAGGGATCACATTCAGCTCCATGTGTTAAGACACTAGAAAAATCAAACAGGCAGGTCTTTGGCTCCAAATTGCTTCAAAGGTCAAGACAAAAACAGAGCAAGTTACCTGCCATAACATCTTCTGAGCAGTATTGATATTTTCTTAGCAGTCTTGATGCCAAACACGAACCCAGCCCGTAACAAAGTTAACACTATTACTAGTAGATCTTCTGACTTTCTGGAGTGACCTATCAATTTACTCATCAGCTGATTATTTTGCCTTATCTAACATTAAATTGGGATTTGCACTTACCAAAATATTGAAGCTTCAAAGGAGCAGAATATTGTTATGGTAGAGACTGCCTACTACAGCCTACCTCTCTGCTCTCTGGTTGCCACAGCAGCTTCACAAAGTGGTGGTTCCTATCTCTCCATCCGAGAAGCTTTAGGACTGGAGAAAAGGAGGTTTGCTTCCAGATAGAAAACCTGACATTCCTTTGCCGCCAGCCTCTACCTTGCATTGAGGCTGTAAGTGGAATAATTCAAAAGTCAGTACCGCTGACCCTGTGTGCCCAAATATTCTGGTGATCACCATATTTCAAATTTTTACTGGAAAAAAATGCACACGGAGCAATAACTGTGTTGCACAGGGCACTGTGGGTCCCTGAGGAGACCCTGAGCTGAGTGCTGGGTAGTGCAGAACAACTCTCTGCATGGATGAGGGCACACAGAGGAGTAAATCCCTCCCTGCCACACACCCACCTCTTGTTCAGCACTCTGGGCACAGTCTAAGGAGCCTCCCCATATTTCCAGCAGGCAACATAATTCTGAGACTTCATCATTTTTTTAGTTCATCTCAGAAGCCTTTGGGAGCCTATAGAAGTGATGGTAAAGGAACAGAACTAGGCTGAAACTTAAAGAGAAACAGAAACTCCACCATTGCAGCTTATATCTGACAAGAGCAGACTATAGAAAAGTCATGGAGGAATCAAAATAAATGCCACCTCCCTCATGCCCCATTTGATTCACAGTTTCATTAAAACCACAAAGCTATTTTTGGAAGAATTCAGAAAAATTCTCCTCAAAAACTAAACTTGATAGGAATCTCAAATACATTTCTCTGTGGCTCAACATGTGATCATAAGAAACTCAGATCAATCACCTTCTGGATAACTGAAGTCAAAAATCAACAAAAATATGAGTGTTTAACTTTTATGGTAGCTGCCTTTGGACTGCATATGGCCCCAGCTGAAGACACCTTCCCAAATATCTACTTCTGCCTGGTGGCATCCCATCTCAGAAGACCTGAAGTGTTGTGGATGTTCTAGTACCTATATATGTGTGCAACAGACATTATATGGATGGTATCCTGGAATACATGATCAGTTTTTGTGTATTTTGTCCCTCTTTGAGACAGTAAATTACATAAGCAGCAGTTTCAATTATTTAGGCAGGCAGCTAGAAAGAACAGGCCTCAATTGCTTTCTTTTTAAAATATACACTTGGGAATTAAGAAGCATTTCAAGATTAGGCATCTGTCCAATTCTTTTTATCATTTAGTATATTATGCTAATGAGGATGCTGTTTCTTTAATTATATCATTTGAAGAAAAAATTGTATTCAGTCCCTTGATCTTCTTTAAAACCATTCCCATGCTTGATTCCCCTATAGGCTTTTAATCACGCTGCCTCAGTGTGAAACTCTGCATTTGAGAAAAACTCTTCTCAAAACTGGTTCACTGAGGAAGTTTAAATTGTTTTCTCTCATTGGAGCTATAGCCTCTACCACTTGGCAGCTTCAGGAGGAAGAGCTGTAAGATTCAAACTAGCACTAGCTAGAATGAGGAGTAATGCTGAAACTTAATATGCTGTACACATAACACACTAAATGCCAGAACTTGTTAGACAAGGGTAGAGGGACAACTGAAGTGAGCTATAAAATAATACCTTTCCATGACATTTCACAGCAGAATTCAGTAAATCCTACTTCTAAAAAGCACATATCATCAGCTGTTAAACTCCACTATGCAAAATTACCCATATATGATGTTCACAGGCATTTGTTATTAATCAAATGCTCTACTGCGGCTTTTTTGTCTGTTTTAGCACACACACTACAGCAACTAAAGCAAAAGTATGTTCCAGTTATGGTACATCCATTTAGAGTTTAAGTGCAGTATTTGTTAACATGATGTGCTTTCATCCTACACCAACAGACTGGATTTTGTTGAAACCAAGAACCCAATTGCACTAACGTCTTGAAGCAAACTATTTACAAACAGATATTCTGACACCTCATTTATCTGTTTTGCCATAAAATTGGCTTATACATGATTAATTATGAAAAGTAAGCACAGCATGCTTTCATGCACTTTTACTTTGAAATCCAGGTCACACTTTGTTTTGAAATTTGGAAAAACAATATGAATAATATAATTAACATATCAGAAGATTCTTTGCAAGTAACTTTATTTAAGCAGGCTAAACCAGGAGCTTATGAAGTTGTTGCTATTCTGTCACTGCAGACTAATAATTTCTTTACCCTTGTCTATGTACTTCACTTTATTTGACTAATCCTTTGTACCGAAAGGATGTTTGGAGTAGGCATCCTCATACGAAGCGACACAATGCTGAATGAAAACAGCATTCTTGCCCCGAAACATCTACAAGCTGATTCCTGCTCTGGGGACTTATTTCCATCTGGGATGCTGCTCCTTAGAAACAAGTCAGTAATGGTGTGGTTAGAGTTGGGAAACCAGAAACTTGAAATATAGAATCATAGACTCATTTAGATTGGAAGAGACCCTTAAGATCATCAAGCCCAACCATTAACTCAGCACTGCCAAGTCCACCACTACACCAGGTCCAAGTGCCACACCTGCACATCTTCTAGATGCCTACAGGGATGGTGACTCCACCACTTTCCCAAGCAGCCTGTTTCAGTGCTTGACAACTCTTTCCGGGCAGCAGCTTTTCCTAATATCCAATCTAAACCTGCCCTGGTGCAACTTGAGGGCATTTCCTCTTGTCCTATTGCTTGTTACCTGGGAGAACTTGCACCTTGCTATGCCCTCCTTTCAGGCAGTTGTAGAGAACTATAAGGTTTCCCCTGAGCCTCCTTTCCTCCAGGCTAGGAATCCCCAGACCTCTTAGCTGCTCCTCATAGGACTTGTACTCACCCCCTTCCCCAGCTCTATTGCCCTTCTCTGGACACACTCCAGCCCCTCAATGTCCTTCTTGTACTGAAGGGCCCACAACAGAACACAGGATTCAAGGTGCTGCCTCACCAGTGCTGAGTAAGGCTTTCATAACCCACCTGAATACATTCAGTGAGTCATTCTACAGTTCTCCACTCACGGCACTTAGTTGTCAAAATACCTTTGCGATGACATATTTCAGTATTACACTGTGCTTTTCTCAAGCATTTGCATGTGATCACCTCATGTGAACTCTCCTCTATCTGTACAGCTCCTTACAGACCCTCCCCAAGCTTAGATGTGTGAGTCATTTCTGGCAACAGAGCAAGATCACATGCTGACCAGCCACTTGCTTCATGTAGTGAGAATTTAATTTCTGGGTGCATACTATTTTCACTGAAAAATTCACCTGGTTGTCTCAGTAACAGCCATTTCTCATGACTTTACTTTTAAGACTTTCCCAAAGAACGAGAAAAGAGAAGGTTTATCAGCTTTTGACCTCAGCTGCTTCCTAGAGCCAGGCCCAAAGCCAACTGCAGCATCAACTCCAGCTCAGGAAGCTTGCCTTGTCTGCACAGCAGCCGAGCAGCAACCACTGGCTTGCAAAAGGCCACATGGACTGGGAGCTGCCAACTGGAGAGGTCTGACCAGCAAACAAGAGCCTTCCCACGTCAAAACGAATGGCCAAAATACTTGTGATTGGTGTATTGCAGAGCTAGAAATAGAAAGCAATGCTTTCACCATACTGCTGGTATTTGAATAGCTTCTCTTTCAAAAGGGCAAACAGTTCGTTCCCCTGAAAGCTTGCTTACAATGGCAGTGGCCAGGCTCCATTTCAGTAAGTATTAGAAGTGCCTTTTTCAAAAAGGAAGCTCAATTCTTCTAAAGGTTAAGAAGGTCTCAAACCAGGACAAGGTAACAGACAAACATGATTAAAAAAAAACAAAACCGAAAAACAACCAGACACTAAAAAAGGCACTGTACTTATTTATGAGAAACAGGGTTGGAAGAAAAAGCCATTGATACCACATGTGCAAGACAAAAAGGATAATTTGGAATAGTGGCAAATGACAAGCTGAGAGAGAGGGTGAGGTCTGCTAGAAATCCATCAAGTGATGTATTCCTCAAGCATGTATCCTCAAAGGTCTGAAAAATACTGTCACATGGGATTTTATTCTAGCAGAGGATCTGTTCCAGAAGGACTACTTTAAAAGTGTGGCTTTGGGAAAGGCTACAAATTCTAGTTATGGCTCAATACAAGAGAGTAGTGAAATCGACTCCAGCTGATCTTATATTGGACTCCTACAGGATACAGGTAAACCATTTAACTAGGAAATTATGATTCACTACAGGCAAAGGGCAGAGATCTAATTTCTTTTGCAACTGGAAAACAATGTGTAATCTTAACCAATATCTAATTTTCTTGTTTGGATATTTTAAAAAAACTATTTCTCAAAATTAGAAACAAATCATGTGCAAGACTAAGTATGGGAAAATAGTCACATACAAAAATATAAAAAGGACCTGCTAAGGGTCGTTTTATTACATGCCAAAAATAAAAAGGAAAGTCACTGTGCTACAGCCATGAAAGGAAGCTTTTATGGTTGAAGAGTCCTGGCTACAGAGAGTGAAAGCAGCAGCAGAGAAACCTGTAAAACAAATGCATAGTACATAACAGATGGGGGAAAGACACTGATAGCAATGAATACAAATTAACATTGCAGACATGCAAGCAAACAATGGAAGAAAAAAAACAGTAAAAAACTATGGTGAGGTTTATGGCAATAGGAGTTCTTCCCTAAATGGAACAAAAATAAGAGAACGCCAAGCAATTACTTCAATAGCTGGTCATTCCAGACAAATATTATCAAATAGTTCAGAAAAAGACAGATTTATTTGACAACTACATCTCTGCATTCAGAAAGATGCAAGATGCCCTATTCACTTGTTATAGTGATAATGACACCACTATAACTTGAGAGAGCTTTAAATAGCCCCTCAGTTTAAACCCTTCATTCAAGAGCAGAGGGTAGATGAACCAGTAACTTTTAATTCAATGACTCTTTTAAAAACCATAGGTGCACTAAAGGTTCCTGGTGACTGGAAAGACAGACTATCAAAGCAGCATTTACAAGGGTTAAGTGGGATGAGCAAAGCACCTATCGAACAGTTAGACTGACATCAGTAGTAAGCAACAGCAGGGAAAGATTAGCATGGGACACAATCAATAAGGCACTGAAAGACAGTCACATAATTAGCACCAATCAACACAGCTGTATGGAAAACAGGCCTGGTCATGTAAATCCAATCATTTGTATGCAGTGATATCATCATTTGATAATGGTATGTGCTGACAGGACATATTTCCAGCCCTAATTTCACACTATGCAGCAATTTAAAGTCATGTTATACATAAAATCATGAATTAAAAGATTCACCATACTAAATCAGCACTGCTCATAGCAAGTGGATTTCAAAAGAGACTAGCTAAATGAATAACTAAATGGAGAATCAACATCCTGATAATAGAATCCTTGTCAGTCCAGCAGGAAGAAAAATAAAGTACAACACTTGGAAGCTCAAAGAGCTACAGGCTGTCTTGGAAGGCAAGGCTCATTACTTACTGAAAAAATGTAATGGTGACATGGTAGATTGATTACTACTGGCACCCTTTAAATCAAGACCTGGTCTCTTTGAGAAAGATATGCCAAATAAAGAAAAATTAAAGGACTACTACTGAAATACTATGAATTCCTCTGACCTCCACATAGTAGGCAAGAAGAATAGATATTCATGTGGTCCCCCTTGGTCTTTAAATTCATAAGCCTACGAAACAATGACCCAAACATTATTAATTCCTCAGGAATTTAATGCAATAAGTGAATCATGCTTAATCCATCTGATACAGCGTAAAGTGTCTTGAGTATTTATATGGGATTTCAACAGTAATCCAGTGTTAAATTACTGGATGACTACTAAAATATTGTCAAGTCACTTGCCTGAATTTCTGATTTTCTGGCTGAAAGCAGCAAAAATCTATCCCTATGCCCAAATAGGGAGAGACAGTATCAAACTCTTGAGCCACACATTCTCATGTAGATCATTTTGACCTGTTCCTGGGAAGTGTTATTTACAGTAACACTACCAGAACAGTGTTTCCATGGCATGTCAGAAAGCCTCCTATCAAGCACAGCTGTGACTAAAATTAATTTCATGCAATTAGGGTTATGCTCTTATATACCCATCATCTTCCTAAGCTGTGCTCCAAGATCAGTACAAGACGTGAAAGCCACATTACCTCTGCCAAACATTATTTGATTCTGTCTGTTAAAAACAAAACACAGGGTTTTGAAAATGCCATTCCTGTGAACAACTCTGGAATGGGCCAGTAGAGTTTATTTGTCCAGCTTTGCAGCAGGCACCTAAATTCCTACAAGACTTACAACCCCAGTGATTAGAAGGCACAGTTACAACTGCTTTTAAACCAGAAGTCATTTGAAACAATGGAAATGCATTAAAACGTATTTCTGTACAATCTTTGCATCACTCGGTGTCCTGCAATGTTGGCCTCAAAGAGAATATGTGCATTGCACTGTGCATTCTCTTCTTCCACGTGGAACAACACACAGGGCTGGAACATCACAAGCCACCCGTGAGCCCATAAACACAAGATTGCTCCTCTTTGGTGTTTAGCCACCTGGCTGCTGCAGGATTATGACCAGGATGTACGTGCCACCCAGAAGACAGTGACGCATCAGTTCGATCACTTATTTCACAGCCATAATCACATTATTTGTGACTGAGTGACTGTTGCCAGAGAAACAGTTTTTGACTTTGGGTCTCCCCAGTGGAAAGAGCAATGCTTATGACATGTTGATGTCTGAACTTCTCCAGCCAAGCTGTTTTATCACTTGAGGGACAGGATCACGCCTGGCTATAGGAGATGAATACACAGAGGCTTCAGCAGGCACCATTACTGCTCATGGTGAACACAGCCTCGCACCACTACAGCACAGTTTTACCAAGATCTGTGTCATGGTCATCCGCCCACTGACAAAGTTATGCCTTCCCAAGCATGAAAGACTATCTTCAAATATTGTTATAATACCTCAAAACGTAGCAGGATTTAGTTTAGATATATATAGCACATTGGTTTAAAGAGTGATTTTCAGTTTATACTACAACTACCAAACAAAGCAAAAACATTAGGAAAGCAAAGGTCTATTTTTATTCAATAATTCCCCACAGTAAAACAGCCTCATGGTCTGCTTTGAAGTCACCTTTATCTCTGCTGTTTACACAATCATTAAATGGAATTTTCATTGGATAAAACAGCACTATTAAAAAAGAATCAAATACTTCTTTAAAGAGTTCTTTGGTGACAAACATTTAAAAGATGAAATCAGATGGAATAATACAGAAGACAAACTCACCCAAAATGCTGGAAAAACAAGTTTTTCTTCCATTGGTGATAGTTTGCTTTAGAAGACAGTCCCAGGGTGGTAACCCTAAAAAAGGAAAAAAAACAAAACACCAAAAAACAACAAACTTGTTAGAATTTGAGTAGGTAACAAGGGCATACACCATCAAATCTTCTGTAAACACAGTGCTCAAGATTAAACATCCTGCTCTTCTGATTAGGATCCTGTCCAAGTTTCCTGGCATTAGCTCACAGATAAGCTGATCTGCGTTAGCACTAAGTGAAGCAATGCACCTACTCTCAAAAGGGGAAGAGGATACTAAGCCTTTGTGAAACAAACTCCACATTTTCTGTTCCTCTTCCTCTGGAGTATCTCTAGAGTAAGTCAACACTCAAGTCAAATTTAGATACAGAAACTGAAGGGGAAGCACAGATTAAACCTAGTCAGGTTTAATTATATTTACAGAGATCATGGTTTTAAAAACACTGTGCTACTTAACACCTTGTCCCCTTGCCACATTTTGATGTGATATGGGTGATGTAGTGTTGCTTGGCGAGATTCAGCTGCATTTGCTTGTGATGAGATCATCCAGAAAAAGTATGGAGGGAAAGAAGAGAAACAAGAAAGGGTGAGGAAGATCATCCAGAAAGCATACAGAAGGAGCTTCTCACAGAAATCAGGAAAAGATTGCAATCACAACAACTAAACATTGTGAATCAGAGAATGTAAGTTATGTCAAAATACAACAGGTCAAGGCAGAGAAGGAAAGAAAGCCAGTCCTGAGATTTGATAAGAAGTCATGAGATGCGCTTTTACCAATGGTAAAAAATGGCCAAAGTCAAACTACTGAGATTCAGAGATAAAACAAGAACAGACTCTCTCAAGTAGCACTGACCAGATGAAAAAGATAACAAAAAGAGATGAAAAAGGTTTGGGGTTGGGATTTTTAGAGGAAAAAAACTTTATGAGGTTTTATTCGTTGTTGTTATGTCAGTGATGTGCGTTTAGTTGTATTATGATGGGAAAGAGATAGGAAATAGTAGAATGAAGAGTAAAGACATATGAGTGCATGGAAGACCAAGATGAGGAACCTGACTCTGGGGCAAGAGTGGGTAGAGTTAAGATGAGACCTGAGAGTATGACAGAGAAAGAGAGAAAGAATGGGGAAGGACAGGTGAGAGAAGAAGGGGACATCATGACAGTCTTTTTCCTGGTGGTGAAGACCAAGTAGAGAAAAGTTAAATAAAAATATTGGAAAATATTAAAAGATGGAAGATAAAAATAGCATTTTAGGAAAGGTATTTAATCAAATAGTCTTTCAAAATGTTTGTTCACATGCAACTGATGGCAACCACTTACGACACATTTCACATAAACATGGTAAAATACCAAATCCAAAATAACTCTCAGCAAAACATGCACTAATGGCAGCTAAGTGTATATTTTAATAAGAAATTCCAGGTACATTTTATTTCCCCCTCCCCACCATCTCTTATTGCCCAGCAAGGCAGGTTGCTTCTCTTCAAATAACTCAGTTAAATTAAGTTGTATGTTCAGCCTCATTAGCCACCATCTCCATTCCCCTGCGGTCTTAATTAGATAGGTCTCTTTGTGCACAGCTACCTCAATCCTTACCCCCAAACAATCCCACAACGTTGCTTCTTTTATGTCATCATTCTTCAAATGCTCCCAATTATACCAGAGGCAGCCCAGGTGATCAGGGCAGTGCAGAGCTCTCCCATGGAGATGGCAAGGCAGGATCTGCACCCAGCAATTCACACACACTCCTTGGGCAGGGCTGAGTTGCCCTTCTGCACTGTTTCACCCATTTTAATTAAGAAAATTTAATTAATGACAAGTTATGACAGACTCGAGTGAAAGGTCAGACCCTCTGCATAGACACCAAGCCCCAAACTTTTCACAGTAGCCTCCTTCCTGCTCCATGAGCCATCCATCACCTCCACACCTGGCACATGAAATCACAGGGCAGGAAAAAGGCCCCTACATCCCACCAAAGCTGGGGATCACAGGAGTCCTCTGAACTCAGAATGATACCTGGCTGCAGCTCTTCTCCCACAGCATTCACCCTGGCAAGCCCAGCACATCCATCAAGGCATCAGGACATGACACCATCCCACAGACAGAAGAAAGGCTCACAAGAACGAGCTCCAAAGATCTGCTCTCAGCTGGAAATGGGGGAAAATGCTAATATTTCTGAAAAAAAAGAAAAATGGAAGTGGGAAAGTATCATCTCTACTCATAAGGAGCAAGACAGGACTTTTTAAGGGCAAGGCTTCCACTTCAACCACTATTTGCCATCTATTAGAAGACCGTAAATCCAGCAAGCATGGTTGGCAGAAAATGCCTCAGAGCAAAGAACCTCTGCTCCATGGCTACCCTGCAGCCCCAGAGGAGAGCCTGGGGAGCTCAGCACCACTCCCAGGCTATTCCTGGCTGCCCAGGCTCAGCAGCAGCACAGCAGGGATTAAAGCAACTTAGATTTGTTATGTAAGGGACATGTTGCTCATGGCTTCTCTCAAATCCCAAAGACCTTGCTGTTATGTAATAGGAACAATCAAACAGGGCAGCTTTTCTGTGATTTGATTTTTTAAAACTGCTGAGCAGCTAAAAATGAACAGTGTGATTCTGTCAGACTCAATGTTATGTTTTCCACTCTAAATCCAAGTCTAGCCTTAAAGATGCTGTAGCTTTTATGGACAATGACTCAGATCTCGCTTCACTCAAGACACAGAAAAGTAAAATAAAACAAGTTTTGTCCACCTTCCCACCAGGTGAAGGGCACAGCTTCTATCTTCTGAACCCAACCTGAGGGCTTTCATTGCTTCAGCATCAGTATCCTGCTGGTTCTACTGACATCAAAGGATTACTCATATGAATAAAGGCTGTGGACCTGGCCCTGAACTTTGCTGCTTGGATTGGATGGTGGCTATGAACTATTCTGACACTTGGGCTTTCATCAATGAAAAATGCAAGCTCATTTGGCAGGGTCTCGAGAGTTTGTCTTCTTAAATTATTACTGTAAATAATTCTGATGCTAATGCACGCAATTTTGCATGATGCAGCTATGCATACACATGTTACTTAAAACAGCATGCATACTAATGCAACAAATTCCATTGTTTCTGTAAGCCACTTAACTCATACTTGGGGCATGCTCCAGCAATATCAAGGATGGATAGATGTAGATGTTTCAGGAGGTCCTGGTTGATAATTTGATCAAGCTGTTGTCATATCAAGATTAGCACTTCACCCAGTCCGGTTTTGTTTTAGAAACTTACTAATTTATTTCCAGCTTACAAGCCATACTCAAAGAATTTCTCCTTTTTTAAGAAATGTTTTCTTAGTTTGAGATTTGAAAAGGAGAAAAGGGCTCCTTTCATGTAGGTCTGATTTCCTATCTATTCTCCTAGCCTCTTAAGCTTTTAGCACTTTGAAGAAACACTCCAGTTTCAGTGGTCATGCTAAATACTTGTTATGATCCTTTTAGCATTAAACCTCAAACAACATGTCCAGATGGTAATGGAGATATATCAAACCTGTCCTAAGTGCTTGCACCTGATTTCTCTAACATTTCTAGTCTTGTTCATGCAGCTGTTTGATTCCACTAAAGCCCATATGAATTGTTTCTAGAGGTTGTGTTACCGTTCCTTCCTTTTTAAAGCCTCACTATTATATTGCACCAAGAGCAAACTTTTCACCATCAGGAGGAGAAGGTCCTAAAATCCCCATGGTCTGATAGACCAGAAGGAACAAATTCATCCTTAACAGCATGACTCCACTGAGCACAGTCAAGTGTAATTTACTTTTAAATGTCTTATCTGTGCCCAGCATCCTGCTAGCTTTCCCTGTGTATAGCTCATCATGATTTCTCCCAGCATTCTGGCATGAGCAAACTGCATCAAGCTCAGAAATGCTTAATACAAAGCTTTACATTTTTCTCCCATCACAGTCTAATTGTTTTTCAGTAACACCAACATACTCTGGAGCACAGAAACACATTACTTGGGTAATAGTCCCTCTGAATTTTTCTGGCAGTATGAATTTGAGAGCTATGGTGAGACCTGCCTTGGACTGAAATCACAGGTGGCTTAAATGGCTGTTATTCCATGTGCCCCATGCAAAACTTGGCAGACAACACAGGCCAGAGGGCAAAAGCACTATCAGAGCATCTCTATTTGAGCTACCCTTGCCTGCCAGACTGGCTCTTTGACAGCCCTAGTATTTTGCCATAACATAGAGCACCTCATGGGGATAATAAATATGTGAGCCAACTCATTTAGGGTAATCTATCAAATAGTTTAAATTCAAAAAGTAGAATTTAATAGAGAAATTAATTTCCCAGTATGTGTTTTAGAGGCTTGTTTACTTTTTAGCTATGATTTCAAAGGGAAGTCATTCTCCTGTAAGTGTTTGGTGATTATGCCCATGAAGTGAGACTCACTGCTGTGCAAAGAAGTACAAGTTATACCTTTCTTCCAGCTTTGCATCCCATGCAGCAGCTGTTTCAAAGCAGTTTATAGCCCTCAGGCTCATACAAGGAGCAGCAACCTGTATTACACCAACATCTAAATTACGAGTCATGATTGTAGGCTGGGAGGAGAACCCAAGAAAATTTGGATGATTTTGTTAGTGTTGTGGATTGCATAAAATCACTGATCTGCCAGTTATGTCACTAACAGCAAAAGCCTGGCAACTGCTGCTACACCAGATGCTTCTGAGGATTAAGCCGTTTTCGGAGACTTTTGATGTTGAGACCTCTGCTGGAACAAAATAGATTTCACCATCCACAGTCCCCAAATGCTCTGCAACAGTGAGCCAGCACACTCCTCCCAGATTTTGGAGAAGAAGCTAAGGCATGATCTTAAATCAACATTACCATATTCACACAGGAGCAGAACTTTGATTTCCTCACCTTCCAGCTGATGCAGCACCAGGGCAACTTTCTCTGCAGCACTACATGCTATGCCACACTGCATCACGAAAGTGACAATAACTTTTCATTGAGCAGGAAACAGTTCCTGCCCTAAAATGTGAAGATATCTCAGGAGTTTAGAAACTGTTTGCCAGACTACCAGCTTTGTAGCCTCTAAATTTAAAAAGAAAATATAAATACTCAAAGAAATTACTAAGGTAACTGCTTAAAGTATTTTGAAAAGCAGGATCTAGCAAACAAGCCTTATGAGGAGCAGCTGAGGGAGCCGGGGTTGTTTAGCCTGGGGGGAGAAAAATTACTTGGGGGACCTTATCACTTTCTACAGCTGTCCGAAAAGAGGTTGTAATGAGGTGGGGGTGGGCCTCTCGTCACAGGTAATAAGCAATAGAACAAGAGGAAATGGTCTCAGCTTGTGCCAAAGGAGGTTTAGGTTGGATATTAGAAAAATTTCTTCACTGAAAGAGTTGTCAAGCACTGGAACAGGTTGCCCAGGAAAGTGGAGTCGCCATACATGGAGGTATTTAAAAGATATGTAGATGTGGCACTTGGAGATGTGGTAGACTTGGCAGTGCTGGGTTAGCAGTTGGACTATTTTTCATATGTTTTCAGTATTTTACATATCAGTCTTTTGGCTGCAAAATACTGACCTGGTTTTCTGTCATAACAGAGTAACATGGGGCAGAGCTTTAACTGGTATAAATCACCTGGTTGTGAAGCTACAGCAATTTATAACAACTAATCATTTCTCCACTTATTTTACCCTAAGAAGGTAATTCTAATGAAATCATTGACAGAGGCCAGTCAGGTGGTTTCAGCATTTGGTTGTATTCTAGAGATCCTTCTGGTCACCTTGGACCTTATCCTTTTTCCAGTTCCCCACTGGAAAACCCAGAACAGCAAGACGATACCATGTAATAGCAGTGGTCAGAACAACAAAATCAGGTTTCCAGTGAGTACAGCACCTAAGGTATGTCCAGCAACAGAAAGTGACAGCATTCACAGGCTCACAAGGATGCTGGTTATATTAGGGTAGTGCCAGAGTAAGTTACACAAAAATCCATCAGAATTATTTTCCTAAAGAATGACTACTTAGACAGGTTTGAGTTTGCAGTAACAAGTTCAGGTACAAAACAAACCACCGTGCACTTAAGGTTTGCTCCTCTTTACTACTTTCTTTCCAATTTCAGCTGCTTATAACTTTTTTAACAAAACTGACTGCAGCAGGTTTAGTAATAGTTGCATTTAAACAAGGTCAGTATAATTATAAATAACTTATGATAAAATGCAATACTTGTCTAGGGAAAGCATTTGCTAAATCAGCTGTGTCTCAACAGTCTTTTTAGCAAACCTCAGCATCCAGACAGGGAAGGAAGGAAAGAGATCCTCTTCAACTGCTTGCTGCTGGCATTTCAGCAAATACCTTCACCCAGGTGTCAATTATTACACCTAGATCTTTTCTCCTCCAGAGCATCCAATCAAATATTAAACCAACCACTGTGTGTGAGCCTCTACTGTATTGTGTTTCACTTTATCCACCACTGTATGACTCTCCAGAGAGAATTAATTTAACTGGAGCCCCCAGTAGACTCCAATTCTGTCCTATGTTGATTTCTGGTGCTTCCTGTACAAACTCAAGAAACAGAGAACACACACTGAAATCTGAAAATCTTGGTTTTCCTAACTTGAGAGAGGACTAACTCTCACTGGCTACCAAGTTCCCTGCACAGGCTCTGATGTGCTTTACAGCTGTGGAGAGCCGCACTTCTGCTGCCAGCTCTTCTACCTTCCTAAATAGCTAGCATTGCTTACTATAACATAAATGTATTTTGCATAAAAATACACACTCCAGAAATAAGACCAGAAGTTTAAATCTGCTTTCTTGCTTGTTACAGTTGCTATCGCTAAGACAAGAGATAACACCCTGGAAAACTTTACCATAGAAAAAGCTCTGCTGTAAAGAAATGAAAAACTACTTATCTGACCCAACCCTACACCTGCCATTTGTTAGATCAGTAGCCAAATACCTACCTCTGTCCTTAAAGAGACAAATATAAGGAAAAACATGGTACCATATCAAAAGCTACTTCAAATAAACCCCATGGACACAGCCTTACAAAGAGTTTCCTCAGCGTCTGCGTCCCATGCCATCATCCCTCCCCACACCCCACCCGTTCTCAGGTAGCAATTTCCAAACTCACAGTGCAGCACTCAAAGAATCACTAACAGAATCCCCCTTCTGTACCTTTAAATAGGAGCTTATTCTCCAGAAATGAAGGCAATGCTAAACGCCGTAAAATGAGAAGTTAACCCTCATTTGCACACACGTAGCTCGGTCCTTCCGCTCTCCAGCAGCACAGGCTGCGCTGCTCTCCACAACAGATTGCAGAGATAGGAGACAAGTAGCTGGGTATATTTAATTGCATTGGAAACAGGCAGACTGGTAAAGGGTTTATGTAGCATGGGATACAGAAAAGCCCAAAACCCTGCTTGAAATTGGGAATAAGAAACGATAAAACATACAAACGCTACACTGAATGTAGAGAGCATAAAACAATCCCTGCATGAAATCACACACAAACCAAAACAAAGCATTTATGCATCACATTACACCCAGCTCATCAGCTGCCAAGTGCCTCCTTAATGCAGTCATCCGTTGCAAAGTTAACCTGCATGCAAACACTTGACATGCAAATGATTTTACTACCGATGCCTTAGTGTAAGTAAATATTTCTAATGCTTGACCCACAGAGAGATGCTTTTATTTATGTATATATATATATTTTTTTACCTTTGCAGGTTTTAATACAATGATAAATGTCAAAGATCCTGCTGGCTTACTTTTTTCATGTTTAGAGCAATCAGTGATCATTGGCTCCCTAGCAGAGATACCTGTAAGGAGGCGGTACAGGGGGTAGCGAAGGTACACAAGCCCCCTCTGCACTGTTACCTTCGAGAGGCAGTGATGGGGACCGGGGAGAAAGAAGCAGAGACAGAGATAGAAAAGGAGATAAAGCAAAAAAGAAAAAAGGTACCCATAGTCGTTTAAACAGAGTTGGAAACGACCGACCTAGATGAACAGGTCTTCACGCAGAGGCATTTTACTTGAGTAGGAAGACCTGGATTCGCTGCTCTATCATACGCACGTTTAGCTTTCCCTTCCTAGAAAAACGCTGCTTTTTATTCATAGTAGCTGCTTTACCTTCCATAATTTTTCGGAAGAATAACAGGATGCTATTACATGCCATGGAAAAGGCTGAGAGTAATAGCAGTTCCAGCCTTGCGCGCCCGGGGTTGCCGGCAAGCTCGGCATTCTCCCTGAGCCCTCCGCTCGCCCATGCCGAAGGCTCGGCCGTATCCAGGGGTCCCCAGCCCTCTCGGGACGCTGCTCCCCGAGGCACAGTCTCCCCGCTGACAGGCTGCTGGCGTGCAGCTAACAATTGCGACCCGCGCACAGACGCTGCACGGAGAGCGAAGCCCGCTCGAGCAAGCCCGGTTATTGGCATCCCCAGAACTTTTGTCTGAATAGATTTCATCACTGAAATTCTCCACCCGGGTAAGCTGGGCTCACTCCCCCACCTCGTGCCAGCACCGGGGTACAGGAGCAG
>VZRR01003719.1:1237810-1252243 GCA_013398015.1 Oreocharis arfaki | reverse complement strand
GCCTGCACCGCACCGCGCTCCGTCCGCACCGCTCCGCCCGCACCGCACCGCACCGCACCGCACCCCAGGCACCCGCCGGGCAGCGCGCCGGCACCGCCGCACGGCAGCGCGGTGCGCCACAGAGACAGCGCCCGCGGGCACTGCTGTGGGGCGCTCCTGGCGCTCCCCGGTTGGTTTTTTTTCCCAGGTTAGCGCCCTGGAAGCTCGTAGGTCGTTGTTAGTAGGTTATCAAATGGGGGTTTTTTTGGGTTTTTTTTGGTTTGTTTGGTTTTGGGTTTTTTGTTTTTTGTTTGGTTTTTTTTTTTAAATGAGGGAAAAAACCCCAAATGTTTAGGGTCAGCGTCTGCGTAATAGTGCCTCAAATGGCATCAGACAGAAACGGGACCTGCTCGTGGCACGGCTTTTCTGCTCCTTGCCTGGCTGCCCTCCAGGTTCTCCCTCGCTCCGAGTTCATTTCTCTTTCACTTTAAAATGAGCAGGAAAATAGAAAAATAAATAAATAAATACGCGACCAGAATCACAAATTTGCGTTTCAGCAAAACTTGTAACTCAAAGGGTAATCTCCGTCACTTTTGCTATGCTTAAACTGCAGCCCAAGGGTTTTACTCCCGTAGCAAAGAGAGCTCTGTGGTACAGGCAGAGGATCTTTATTGTGCGTTTAAAGCCTTATCTACACGTACAGCCCGTGCTGCAGCTCTCTCTGTGGGCATTGTTACATTCCCGGTGAGCCAGCGCTCATTGTTTCAATCAGCTGTTAATACCGGCAGCAGGCACGAGATCAGATGGGAGTTTTATGATCTGTGTCTAATGCTGGGCAACTCAATTAATTTTTATGAAGTCCTCTGGGCAAATGCATGAAGATCTGTTCAGGAGGGAGTGATGAAGGGATTCCCAGTTCGCGAGGCCAGACAGATGATACACAGCATCCTCCTGTCTGGGAGCCCCCGCAGTGATGCCTGGAGACACCGGGAGAACAGCCAGGAGCTTACACAGAGGTATGAGACAGCAAGTGCCTAGGAGTCTAGGGAGACATGGGAAGAAATGTCCATTGTCTGCATCCCAGTGCCAGCCTGGCCCTTTGGCAGCTGGGATCCAGTACAGTATTGAGGAAAGGCTTTGCTTTCCCAGTGCCTATCTGGCCATGGGATAGGTATCAGGCTGGTGTTACAGCCTCATACAGCAGGACAGTCACTGTCACAGGATATATCCTTATTTCCCAGGCACACAATAACTTCCTTGTTCCTGCCCGTGCTCAAACACACTGTGCTTGCATCTGTCTGCAATCTGAAGTGCCAAGTACCATCCCTGTGGAACCATAAGGGTGTCTCTTATCCTTAAAGGACCTTCCTTTAAGGTTTGTCTTCCTGCTGAATAAAGCTGTGTTCCTTCCCCCCAGCCACACCACGCTAGACTAAATGCTACGCTTCAGTTACAAAGACAATGAAGATAAAGCATCTTAGCTGGTAAAGTCACTGAGAGCATCTCCCTGGCTGGCACAAAGGAGGACCCTGACAAACCAGGCACTGGCTGGTTTATCTGTGGTGGCTTAGGACATGAACCGTCCTGCCTCTCTGCAAAGCAGGCAGGACAGGGGATGTGGCTGCACCTCAGCTCACAATTCAGAATATTATTTATGGTCAAGCCCTGAGCTCATCTATGACTAAAATAAGGAGAGGGGATTCTGAAGAAGCAAACGAAACCATCCCACTCCTCAGACGTTGATTTTCAGAAAGCACCAGTGCCATTTGTCTTGTCCAAAGGCATGACCATGAAGCCATTGATGACAGGGACTTAGCAGGCTTTCACTGCCCTCTTCTACATCAGTACTTGAAACGACCCACTGGATCTATTAAAACAGGGACAATAACAGAGAAAGTCCAAATTTACCCAAAATGTTAATCACCCTGGAAAGATCTATTATATGGAAAAAACCCCAAATACATGCCAGCATCAAGTTTCTTCCCTCAATCATTTTTGCAAATAATCATTGCTCCCTTCACTTGACTTCTGATCATGGAACTATTGCACTCTAAAAGATAATTCATGCTGTTATCACACTTAATTAAAAGCTACTTAGCTGTAGAATGTGGGCTTCACTTTATTTTTAGATTCTGTGCGGAACTGAAATTATCTGCTGTAGATAATTCAAATAAACTTGTTTTTCTTCAACATTTGGAAGAGAGATCTCTACTCTGTACAAATGTTGAATGAAAGATTTCTTATGCAACTCCAACAAGCAGGAGGCGTAACAAAAGAATTGTTGTTTATGCTGTAAGGAGTAAAAGAAAATGATGGGAATCTGAAGAGTGGATGGCTTTTGTAAATGTAGGGAGAGCAGTTTCAAGCCAAACCCACTTTGTTGATGTGTTTAAGAACAAGCTGCTGCAGCTACAGAGAGGCAGCAGAATAGCCTCACACACAGACCTGGAAATAGAAGGCAGTGAGGACGCCCTGGCCCAGGGCAGGCACAGCCTGCCTTGGAGCACACTGGACTGGATAAGGTCCTGAAGAAATTGGGGAATGGAGTAACCACATGCCTTGGCCACGGCTGACCTGACAAGCCTCCCTGGTCTTCCCTCCCTGTCCTTAAGTGCATGGATGGTCTGCACACCGGAGGCACATTGTGCTGCACATCCAGGCTTCATCCCTGGTGTTTAAGCAAGCACCAGGATACCTCCGTGGCTCTGATTGTACTGACGGACATGGTGGGACCAGGGAACCAGCAGGACTGGTGATCACACATGCTGATTAATTGTAAGTGGGCTGCAAGGCCAGTGCCGTGTAGCCTGGCATGGCAAAACAGTGCCTGGGCACAGCCTGTGGGCTGGCATGCAGGAGGGACTGCCCCCAGAAAGCAGCAGAGATGGGACTGCAGTGCTTCCCATTTCCTTCACCCCACGCAGTCTGCCAGCTCTGTCACGGGAGGCTTCTCGGCAACAAACTTGACTCCTATCCGTGCAATACACACCATTTCGTGCAATAAAACAGCAATTCTTGTGGGCTGCTGCCCAGCTTTGCATTTGTTCAGACAGCATAAGTTGGGAAGAAAAAAAAAAGGAAACATCTCTCCATTAATACCAATGTCTTAGGGCCACAGGGGCACCAGATGGGAGACTGGGATCAAGCACTATGCAGCATGGATATAGCCAGTCTGTGCCCATGGCAGTTCCTGGCTCTGTTTACTTAGTGATAAACACAAAACCAGTGATGCCAGAAAGCTGCATAAGGCTCATTTCTCTGTAGAAATAAGCAAGAGACACAATCAGTGTTCAGCTTTGCAGATTATTTGAGAATGATGAAAGTCAGGGGAAAAAATAGCCTTCCCTCCTCTGCTTAGATAAAGCTGCAAAAGCTGCAACATCATGTTAAGGCTATTAGCTCCAGAGGATTTTTGAAAGGTTTTTGTACCAGGGAGGATGCAGCTTGGGTCTGCATGAGGAAGGGTCCACAGAGAAGCTCCTGGGCTGCAAGCACTACTGAGGGCACAGTCGAAGGGATGGTGCTGCTGCCTGGGGGCACAGACATGCAGTTGCCTGGTGCCCAGCTCTGACTGGGTAAGGTGCATAAGCTGCTGTCTCCAAAGGGAACTTCTCCTTAGCCTTCCACATCTGGCCCGCACACACTTTATGAGCAAAATTATTGCAGCCCAAAGTATGATTTTTTTATATGTTCTTTTTTTTGGCGTGTTTGTTTGTGTTTTTTTTTTTAAATTTAGGTAATTACTGTAGTCCTAGCGGCTATTTTTGTTTAAGTGCCGTCTTAAACTTCAGTTACACCAGGTAAAACTCAAGTGCTGACATACTTGTCGCAGTATGAAGCTATCTGATACTAACTTAGGTATCTTCTGGTCTTGAATAGCTGTAACAACACAGGCACTTTTCCACTAACACAGGCAGTGACTGGGTCACTTAAACTGTTATCGGTGTAGTTAAAGTGGGACAGCTCTTGTGTCTCAATAAAGACTGGAAAGCTGGCTCTGTCTGTGACTGCTGCTCTTCTTGTCAGGGGAGAGACTGCCTTGACACAGCCTCCCAAAAAAACCTGTACTGTAAAGATGTAGGGGAGCTCTATGTAAATTACAGCTAAACCAACTTATTCTCTCATCTGTGAATGCTGGCTGGCTAATTTAATAACAAATAAATGGCTGCAGCCAGGGCAAATCTATCAAGTAAAGTAAACAGTCTTGCCTAAGAAAATACCAAGTTAATCTATGAAGTTGATTTCTCCTTCATTTAAATTATGAGGACTATCTTCTACGCTCAAGTTACTAGTGACTGAAAATCCTGAAAAAACATTGCATTAGGCACGCTAACAGCAATAACCTGCTCATTTTTGAGTAGAGTACAAGCAACTGGTTAGGATGACTTCAAATACTCCTCAAATGGCTGGATTATTTTAAGCCACAAATTCATAATCTTCTGGGATCACAATAGTTGTGTCTCTGAGCTGTGTTACTGCTTGATAGCAGCAGTGAAACACTGCAGACAGATGATAAAGCAGTTTGATGTGGGCTCTTGTGAATGACACCATGGAAGAAATCTGTCCCATGAGACCTGAGGAATCCCAACCATGAAGAAGAGTAATTGCAGTCAGATAAAAATGGCAGGTTGGGTAGCACATCATCTTGCTATCTGAATAAATATAATTGAGCACATTTACTTGGACCAAGGGGGCTTTCCGTGTGCATAATTTCTAATCATCATGAGAAAAGATTGCACAATTTAAACAGTATATATACAATCCTTCTTTTTTTCCCAATTTGTGTTGAAGAAACATTACAGTTGAGGAAAAATGAGCTGTTGAGGTAGCCCAGGCAGTGTGAGTCTCTGTATACTATAGATTTTCATGGATTTGTGCAGTTGCATATATATATATGTATATGTATATATACATATAGCCATATGTAACTGCACATACATAGCCAGCAGTCTATTTGCAGATTGCCTGCATCTACTGCCTTTTGAGCCAAAAAAATTGAGTCCCCAGATCCAAAGAGTTCCTGTTCAAAGAGCAGCACTCAAGACAGCAGGATGGTCACATTGCAGAAGAACTACCTGCCTCCAATTCTTCTGCCAAAAGGTGAGATTTAGAGACTGTCACAGTTCAGAACAGGAAAATGAGAAGCTCTGATGTTAAGCCTGGAGTGGACTTTGGTGGCTTCTTGCACACACTGGGCGGCTGTCATCACGTAACACACTGCGCCCAAGTTGCACCTCACTGACCATGGGTGGGGAGGTCTGATTCTCCAGTCCTTTCCCCACACTCCAATCTCAGCCTGCTCCCTCATTTCCCCAGCCTTGCTGGTTGCTGTACCCACACCAGAGCCAATTCATTTCACTAACCCTGCTCAAACCACTCCAGCTCACAGCAGGGCTGCATTCCTGCTCTCCTCATAGTGGCCCCAACACTTGTTGGAGCTGCTCTGAGCCACTCCAGCATTGGAAAAAGCTAACAAGACAGCAAAGGTCTTCTTCTGAGTTTGCACATTGAACTGCAGCAGCAGCAGGGCTGCAGCACAGCACTGGGGTTGGAGGGCAGGAGGCAAGACCCTCGGAGTCAGCAGATGGGCGGGGCTGAGGGCTGATCTGGCAACACAGCCAGTCTGGTTTAAGGCGGCTCATTTTCTGCCAGGTTGATGACTGACTGGCAGAAAATGGAGGAAAAAATTAGGAAAACTGATCTGCCTCACAAAGGAACTCGGTGAGTGTCAGCAGTGCAACATGGGGTGGAGTGGGGAGACCAGGGAAGGGAAAGAGGGAAAGAAGGACATGGAGTGAAGAGAAGAAGGATTTCAGCTTTGGTCAGAGCTGGTTAGTTTGGCTCATTGTATCATGCAGCTTTGCTCAATAAAATGCAGCTGGTCAGCTAGAAAACCTTCCCTAGCCAAGGGAGGCCAGACTCCTGTTCTTCCCTGTGTGCATGGCTGGAGGGCTGCCCAAGAAAGGGTATGAGAAGAAGCAGGTGGAGGGAAGGATGGCCAGTGGGAGTCCCTGTTGTCAAACCTCATCCTGAGTGTTAAAACCCACAGTCCTCACACTATAGGCTGGCTTAGGGAACTAAGATGCAATTTTTTTAATTTCCAGAAAATTGTTTTAGAAAAACAGTCCCTGTGCAATGTAGTGAGTGGTTGGACTTCCACAAATAAGCAGCAGGATGGGCTGCAGGCTGTGGGGTGCAACAGTCCTGACTTACGGTAAGACTGCATGCCAGCCATACTGCCCCTTCAGCCACCCAGGGACACACAGAAACAAAGGGCAGAAAGAAAGGAAGTATAACAGAGTCATCCTGTATGATCAGTGGAGGAACAGGGAACTACCTGTGCAGGAAGCAGAGATACACCCTGTCCAGAAAGCATGGGTAGGAAGAAGGACCTAGATCTAAATTTAAGAGCATATTAAAGTTAACTTATTGACACTCATCTCCTCTGGCAGCCCAGAAGCACACTTTTGTCCACGTAACTTACATCACATATGTATCCACCACTTTGGACAACCACACTGATCATTCAAGGCCCTGCTCTACCAACCATCCTCATTACTGTGCTCTCCATCCTTTACCTTAATTGGCTCTTGATTCGTCTGAGGAAGAGGGAGAGGAGGAGGAAAATGTGACTATTAAAAAGCACCAGCAAGAATCCTCTCAAAAAATTTACATCAAATGTTCAGCTTGGCTGGTAAAGTGACTGAATTCACTGGATAATGGACCAGTTTTCCCCTTAGAATTAATGAAACAGAGGAGGATGTGTCAGGGACTTAAGAAATATACTTTACATACGCAAGAACAGAGTAATACTATGTAGAGGATGAAGGCACGGGAGCAGGATTGTCCAGATCATCACCTGAGGAGGACACAGGCAGTCCACTGCCTTGGCTGCTTTATCCATGAGAATGAACACCCAGCACACATCTTTTACTGTGAGTGTTTTCGATGCCTCTATTTCAACAGCCACATTCAGCATCATCTTCCTCAGATGAATCAAGATCAGTCAAGTCAATGCAGCGTGAAGGGCACAAGTGGAGGATAATGCTTGAGTGCTCTGTCTCTAAACAAAGCAGCCAAGATAATTTCCAACACTCATCTGCTCATTAATTCTGACTAGAAAAACTGCTTCCCCATCCATTGCCTGGCTAGTGCTCATGCTTTTCAGGAACATATTCTCAGTGGGAAGGAGAGTACGGCTGTGTACTTCTTCTGACTAGCCAAAGTAAGGGCTGAAGATGCTTCACAGCTCTCTCAAGGCCCATGATTTCAGTTCACCAAATGTTGCTGTATGGAGAACAGGAAGACTCAAATGCACTCCAAACTGGAGCTTTATATTTGAAGGTCTATGCTGTGGGGGAGCCAGGCCTGCTCAGGGGACTTTGGATAAAAAAAAAACCATGGCAGTCAGACGTTTTTAGAGAGGGTTATGGACCTTACCAGACCCGTTGGACATTCAGATTTGCTAGCAATGCAATGGTCAGAGTAGGCTGTTGTAAAATCATACCCAAAGATATCCCGGTGGTCTGATTTATACCACAGCTTTGCAAATCAGCAGTAGGAAACTACACCCTGTTCTCACCAACTATCACCCATCTGGACTTGTGATAAATCAGACAGAGAAGAAGAACATAGTAGTATTCTAACAGAACATTAGTTTCTGTTTGGATTGCTTCTTTTGAAAACTCACAGCTTAGGACGCACTGTAAACAGTGACCAAGAAACACAGAACACGGCTGAGCTCTGGCTGAACCAAGCCAGCATTGCTGGAGTAACGGTAGATGTACATGCCTTTCTCTGCATCTCCTCCTGGGAGAGCTGGGAGCTGTCAAAATCAAGAATAAATTGAAAACAGGGATGGCTCAGCTTTATCATGGTATCAGCTAGATTTCCTCACAGTATGTTTAGATAATAGCACTAAAGAAAATAGAAGCTGGTTTAGAGTAGAGCTGCTGTTATCTGTGTCATTCAACTGCTGGAAAAGCAGCACCAGGTAATTTTCAGGGAAAACTCATTGCATATAACTGTGTGAGGGAGGAAAACAGCCACAAATGAGGACCAGGAGGAAAACAACAGCAATACAGTCCCAGCCAGGAAAGCAAAGGGAACTGACACTCGTGTGGATGCAGAATAATGAGCTTTGTGGAGCTATGACTGACAGTGGGGCTTATCAGCAGCCTGAAATGGCAGGGGTGCTCCTCCAGAAAATGATATTGCAAATGAAGTGGAAGAATGAAAAATTATGACAGTGACTCTGACAAGCTCCAAGGAAAGCAAATTCTTCAGCAAGTGATTCAGCAGGCCTGTAAGCAGCAGTGACACTGGCTGCAGATTCTCTCCTGAGAGCAGCTCAGTCCAGCAGCCACAGAGAGAAGGAGCAGTGAGAACAGAGCTCAGCCCTGACAGAAATTTCTGCATACTGCAGTCAACTGAAGAGCTTCTAAGAAGGACTATTATTTATACACAGCACTTACATTAAAACCTGTGAAACCTGTGCCCTCTTATTTGCCATCCTCCTTTTTATCTGTCAATCTTTTCTGGCTTTATGGCACCATCCAGTAACACCCCAGTTAAACTGTCAAACTTTTGTTTGGCTCAGACTGTTTGTCAGACTCTCACACTTCTTCAAATCCCTGAATTCAACAACTGGGACCAAGAGTCAACTGCCCTGTGGGTTTTGGGGAGTGCTTGACGTGTTTTCTCACTTTGCTTTCCACTGGGACAAGGTTTCACTGGACATCCCTGAGCCTGAGTTCACCTGCAGAAACATCACGGGGTTTGGGATTTTCTTGCTGATAGTAACTCCTTGCCAATGGGGGCTGCAGTTTAAAGAAGGGGTGAGTGGGGGAGGAGGAGGCTAGCTGAGTCCACAGCCCATCTGCCTGTAAAGGGCTGATGGTTTGTCAGGGTTTATTACAGCCCCAGACATCATCAGCCTCCATAGGATTTGTATGCAACAGAAAAGACAGTCAAGAAATAAGGACCCTGCTCTGTCTTCCTTAAGAGCAGAGGGAAAAGGCTGCTCCAGGGCTCCCTGCAAGCATCTGTTATACAGGCTCCCCCAGGGCAGGCCACCTGTCAGCCCCCTTTGCCATGGACATTTCCATTTGGACACTGCCCTTTGCGCTTGGCTTTGCTTTGTAATGAGACTATGTGGACACTGAAGCAATTGAAAGAAAAAAAAATTAAAAACCACGATGTATCTGCTCTTCTGCGAAGAACACATTTATAATTGAGTCCTACAGACAGGACTGGAGGACTGAAATGGGATTTTCTCCCACTCCTGTTTCTTTACTTTCTTTTCCCCTCAGCACGTACTTGTTTCACAACACATTCCTGCACTAACCTCAAAGATGGACATGTTTTCATTTCAGGCACTTGACCTATTGTCCTTGGGTATTGTATTTAACCAAACTCAGCTCTAAGCCCCTAAGAATGAATGGATTACTATCTCTCCATGAATTTTGTAAAATTGCTGTAGGAAATGTCAGCTTCACACTTTCTAGGGTCTGTGTTTAAGGAAAAAGGATTACTGTGCCAAGCAGTGAATTACCAGCTCCTAGCTCCTGCAAATGAGACTGATTCAAATCTTCTCAAACATCTGAGAAAAACTGGGATTAAAACTGTGCTGCTGCAGTCCAAACACTGCCTTGACATCCTCTGCCTCCCTGTCTCAGGAGAAGCCGTACCCATGCAGTCACCCTCACTTGAGGCTCATCGTCACAGCTGGGGACACCCAAGAGTGCTCCCCACACTGGCAGTGTCCTCCCCCAAAGGGAGACAAAGGTGTCACTGCCATCCAGCTGGAACACTCACAGCCTGCATAGGGAGAGCCCCCCTTGTATTTCCTCTGGTGAGCCCTAGTAAGGCTTTTGCTGAACAGCACAAGCCTCTGGCTCCGGAGCTGCTGGAGCCTATTTTCCCCAGGCTTGGCACCACCTGCTTGGGTTACCTGTGATAAGGTGAGGCAGCTGCAATTAGGGCACCTGTAAGAGCAAGACCCCCATGGGTTGTGTGGGGATCAGCCAGGCTGCTGAGATACCCCGTGCCCCGGTGGCTTCTCTGATATCTAATAGTGCAAGTCAGCTCACCTACCTGTGCTTCTGGGGGGAGCACATGGGGTGCATGGCTGCTGCTTTCATGACACAGATGAGTACTTGAGATATTTAAGATTTCTATTTCCATATCAAACTTGGCTGAAACCAGCCAAAAGGAGTTAGGAATCCAAGAGATTCAAAAGACAAGTAATGTTACGTTGTGATTCTTGGGGAGGCTGCTATGGAGGGCCAGGAGCTGGACTCAATGATCCTTGTGGGTGTTTTCCAACTCAGCCTATTCTGTGATTCTGTGATTCACTTCCATCTGAAAAGCAAGCCTCAGCCCAAGTTTCCTTCACTCCATCTCACCTGGTAGGCCTAATCTTTTACCACATTGAGTGCTCCCTCATCATTTACACCCAAAAATATGTGTAGATGTGTTATCGCAGCTCCTCACAGGCACTTTTCTCACTAACCACATATCCACTTCAGGATGCTGACATGTCCAGACACCTGGAAAGGGTGCTGGTACCTGTGGAGTTAATGGCCACTTTTCCTGGGAAGAAAGAAGGTGGAATAGAACCATACCAGGAGAGTGTGCTGATACAAGAACAGCATGGGAAAATATCTGATGGATGGGAAAGAAAAGGGAAAAAAAAAAAAAAAAGAGCGAATATGAAACAAAACTAGAAGGAAAGTGTAGGATGAGGTAAGATAAATCCCCCACTAATCTGATCCAAATTTACTTGCATCATTCAGTTAGAGACCACAGTGCATAAGTCAGGAAGAAAAGGTGTTTATATACTGTTCAGGTATTCCTTCCCAAGGATTAACCATTTGCTGGGAGGAATACTGTTCATTTAATTTCCAAGAAGGAGAGCATTTGTACTTATAAAAAGAATCTCAGGGCAGGAGATGAGAGGACACCTGGCAGTTGTCCTTATCCTTTAAGTGGTCTCTAAGCTAGAAATCAGGTTTGAAGTAAATAAACAAACCCGAGCAGGAGCATGCTCATCTAGATGCTCTTAAAAATGAGCAGCATGTATAGCTCCTAATTACAGTGACATCTGCTTTGTCCTTAGTGAGTGACAACTGAGAAAGTCTCTTCCCAAAAACACTTTTGACATTATCGACATAATCAGAAGTCATCCCAATATATGCAGGCAATTAGTGATAACCACATTTCAAATAAGAAGTGAATCTACCACAAGTGTCAATATTCATCTGGAGAGTATGAATCTTTGAGTCATATTTAAATGAGTTTCCTTAATTAAACTGACAATGAAGTCAGTTCATGTTTATGAAAGTGCACCTCTTCCTCTATCATCACAGGTTAAAGATTCTCTGGAACTTTCTCTCATTCCTTTACTAAGAGCTTGCAGAATTGAACCAAGTTTGACTTTCTGCAGGCTTGTGCCTATCATCATATGTGGGCTCACCCACGTGTTTTGGATGCTTACAGAAAAAGAACTCATGCTTTAGAAAGCTGCAGCAGTGCTGAGTCTGATGTAAGTAGGGGCAGGTATGAGTCTTGCCCTGCATTGGTGGGCTGCTGCCTGTCAGGATGTGACAAAACATTGCATGCAACTACACAGATCTACATTTAAATTTGCTTCTACATTTCAAAATCACATATAAAATTATATATGAAAAGATGAAGCCATGTATGGCTTTAATAACACTGGGGTAGAACTTTATAGCATTCATATAAAGGTTCAACTCATCAAATGGCTGTGCAGCTGCACTTGCTTTTAGTTTTCAAAATATGGTGTTAATTAGCTAGAAACTATCTGATAACCAAATAAAAATGCAAAAACGATTACCTAAATCTGTAAAAGCAGGACTTCCCTGCACAGATTTATTAAATTGAAAGTATGAATAATGCTATCTGAGCTAATAGTTGTTTCTGCAGGGATCTGGGGTATTTTTAATGTGTCCGAGATGTTAGCTCTCTGGCTAAACTGGTCTTACATAGAGCTCAGCCTGCCTCGAGCCTGGATGATTTAAAAAGAACTGTAACCTAGGATGGAATTGCAAGTCAGATCTAGGGCATCTGTGCCTGAGGTATTGTTACATTGTCTACAAGCATCATTCAATCTCCCTTTGCTGTCTGCATTCGGTCCTTGTAAGTAAAGTAAATACTGCCTCCAGCTTAGGCTATGCTTTTTCAATCACCAGTCTCAAAGCTGACAACAAATAGGAGGTATGCATTATCAACAAGAGTTCTCTGAAATCTTGATGGAGCTATTCAAAGCAATTTTTATGTGAGAGACTGTGTTTGAGATAGGAACCTGCCATGTCAAAGGGCAGGCTACTATTTCTCCACCTGACACAAATCTCTCCGTTAACATTTCAATAAATGCTGCTCCTCAGTCGCCTCCTAGGAAAGGATCAGGGTCTAGGACAACAGCTTTTTTAGAGATTGTAGGAAAGAGCACATTTTAACTAAGTAATAGAGTTTTCTTTCAGTTCTGAAGATGAGGCTGGAGTGGTTCATGCCCTGAGTGCGTAATCATCTCTAGCTTTACATTTCCTGGTGCATTTCTCTCTTTGCACAGACTTGCATCTATTTTCAAATAATTGCCATCTCCTTTTCCTGTCCTTGAAAAACTAGCTCTTGTGTAAGCTACTGTCAGATTCTCTCTTCCTGCCATACAGTGTCTCATGTTGTGACTTTCTTAAACCAGCTGATGAGTGGCATTAAACACTGTTCACAGGTGATAAAGAGCCTGTTTCAAAGCTTTGTCAACTTAATTTTTACTTGTTAATTAGAATCAAAACTTTAATAAAATGTCAGCTAAGCTGAAAACGTTGATTGAGGGTGATATTCAGTTTGTCGGGTTGTTGGGGAATTCCTAACTATGGCTACACAGCTAACCGTAGATAGGAGAGCATGGTTGGCATCCCAGGTCAAAAATACATGCCGGTATAAGCTGCAGAATGCCTGCCTCAGGTACCTGAGCTGCTCTGCAGGGACATTCGGGATCTTCCAAACCGTTACCAGTCAGCAGAGGGCAACACAGTCACAAAAACAGGGAAAAGCTTCACAGTCTCTTCACAAGTGCGTAACTCAAACCCTCAGCTCCCTCTGCTAATGTGAGGAGGATCAGGTTCCAGCCTACTAGACGAAACATTTTGTACAAAACCCTCTTTTCCCCAAATACAGCTGATAAGCAAATGAAAGGACACGTAATAAGGAAACCAACTACAGCTGTCAATATCCCAGTAGAATAATTCAGAATTTCTATGTGATAACCAGTCAGTATTTCTAAGGAATTACTGACTACAGCAAAACCTGTGAGCTGGCTACACACGTTTTAAATGCAAGTTCAGCACAGGGATACGGGGCAGACTGTCAGCTGGAGAACGAAACAAATGGATATTCTAGTGTAGGATTTTTCACTCTTGATGGCAATGGTACAAATACTGCACCAGACCCTGAGGGTCCAAAATTTAGGGCAATATGCTCTACACCTCTGTGGTACCCTGGCATCCAAGAGGCAGTAGTATGGAGGGGCTTAGTCCCACTCTGCACATGGGTTTTCCTGTAGGGAGGGTGGAATTTTTGTCAGACTGAGGTCGAGGTGAAATAGACACGCAAAATGAGGAAGCTCAACAGAGTTGCAACAGAAACAACAGATAGGAAACGTGGCAGGACAGAGGCATCCACTGGAGATTTCTGACCTTTTTTTTTAAATAGTCACTGCCTGTATGCAAAGTCTCTGAGAATATGAAAACCATATCAGCTTGGATCAAATATCAGTTATGCTCTTCTGACAATGACCAGAAGTAGATACCTAGAGAAATGTTTAAGCAAGGAAATGCCTGTAGAGATACTGCCCAGAACATCCTGCCAGCCAGTCACAACCTGCAGGGCAGGGACTGGCCGGACCATATGGGCTGTGTTTGTGTTTACCAGCTCTTTGCTGATTTCTCTGATGAGTCTTTAAATGCATGAGAACCTTTATCACCCTCTAGTTCCTGTGACAAGGAGTTCACAGAGCCCAGAGACTTTTGAAGAATCACCTTGGATTGTGCCCTGAAACTTCTTACCCACTGGTTTCAGTTATGCGTTTGCACTGAAAGGGGTGCTGAAAACTGTCTCCTGTTGCCTATTGCCCCAGCACTTAGAGGCTGCCTTCCTCTCTCCACGGTCCTCTCTTTTCCAGCCAGTAGAACTGTACTGTTTATTTCTTGTAGAGAAGAAGCTCCATTCCTTTGACCACTTTTGACATCCTGCCCTGAACATTTTCCAGTCCTAATCCAACTCTTTTGAGATGCAGTTGAACTTTCCACTTCTGTATTGCAGGGAATGACTGTGAACTGTACTAAAATAACAACTAAAATTGAAGATTACTGAGGTACAAAAGCATTCAGCTGCCTATCTGCCTTGTCACAATGCAGCAGAGATGTACAA
>VZRR01003719.1:1194794-1237496 GCA_013398015.1 Oreocharis arfaki | reverse complement strand
ATTTTTCACTCTTGATGGCAATGGTACAAATACTGCACCAGACCCTGAGGGTCCAAAATTTAGGGCAATATGCTCTACACCTCTGTGGTACCCTGGCATCCAAGAGGCAGTAGTATGGAGGGGCTTAGTCCCACTCTGCATATGGGTTTTCCTGTAGGGAGGGTGGAATTTTTGTCAGACTGAGGTCGAGGTGAAATAGACACGCAAAATGAGGAAGCTCAACAGAGTTGCAACAGAAACAACAGATAGGAAACGTGGCAGGACAGAGGCATCCACTGGAGATTTCTGACCTTTTTTTTTAAATAGTCACTGCCTGTATGCAAAGTCTCTGAGAATATGAAAACCATATCAGCTTGGATCAAATATCAGTTATGCTCTTCTGACAATGACCAGAAGTAGATACCTAGAGAAATGTTTAAGCAAGGAAATGCCTGTAGAGATACTGCCCAGAACATCCTGCCAGCCAGTCACAACCTGCAGGGCAGGGACTGGCCGGACCATATGGGCTGTGTTTGTGTTTACCAGCTCTTCGCTGATTTCTCTGATGAGTCTTTAAATGCATGAGAACCTTTATCACCCTCTAGTTCCTGTGACAAGGAGTTCACAGAGCCCAGAGACTTTTGAAGAATCACCTTGGGTTGTGCCCTGAAACTTCTTACCCACTGGTTTCAGTTATGCGTTTGCACTGAAAGGGGTGCTGAAAACTGTCTCCTGTTGCCTATTGCCCCAGCACTTAGAGGCTGCCTTCCTCTCTCCACGGTCCTCTCTTTTCCAGCCAGTAGAACTGTACTGTTTATTTCTTGTAGAGAAGAAGCTCCATTCCTTTGACCACTTTTGACATCCTGCCCTGAACATTTTCCAGTCCTAATCCAACTCTTTTGAGATGCAGTTGAACTTTCCACTTCTGTATTGCAGGGAATGACTGTGAACTGTACTAAAATAACAACTAAAATTGAATGTTACTGAGGTACAAAAGCATTCAGCTGCCTATCTGCCTTGTCACAATGCAGCAGAGATGTACAAGAAGTATTGCTATAACTTAAATGACAATCAGAAGTCAAATGAAACTAATGAAAATCAGAAGATTATGAAAGTCATTCCTTCTTCTTTACTCCCCACCCTAGAGAGGAAAACCCTCACAAATGATTGCCTCCTTCCAATTCTGCAACACAGCATCCCATATCTTATTCTAATGGCATCTGTTCTGATCTCCCATAGTCACAGAGGCAGCTTCAGGTTTCCAAGCCGTGCACAGCTTTCTTTTCTCATCATGAATTCTGCCTTTCCAACATAACAGACATAATGTGGTTGCTATGGAATTGAGTTTGCCTTTTGCTGTGTAAAGATGATGGGCTTTCTCATTGAGCAGTATGCTGTTCCATGGTCAGGGCCTGGAAGGGCCTCCAGCATCTGGCACACCAGAGGTAGCTGATGTTCCTCTTGCAGGTCTTTATGATCCAATTTGCATTTTCCATACATATTCTTCCCGAACAACTACTCGCTGTTTTATTTTTTAAATTTCTCTAAATGAAACACAGTCGGCCACTAAGGATTCTTAAACAGACTTTTCCATTTTTGTAATGGGGAAAAGCACAAATGTGAAATCTGTAGCTTTGGTTGTTACGCATCTGCTCCTTCTGACTGCAAGCACTTACACGAACCCCGTAGCAGCCTTTAGGTTTGCTGCTTCTCCCCTACATCCCGGGACACAGCAAGTCTGCTGCAAGACGGTGACAACTTTTTGCACTGGAGTAGGAGGGATTCATGTTGCTGCAGGTGGGTAGATATTCCACAGGTTGCTCTCTTAGATCAACACTACCAGCCAGGATTATTTGGCATCCAGGAATAATGTCTCCCTGCGGCTGAATGTATTGCCAACGCGCGCAGCATGCGGCAACACGAGGGGCTCACAGGGCTTGCCTGAGCCGGAGCCGTGCAGCGGAACACGGACACACGGGTCCAGCCCCCGAGCGCCGGGAGGAAGTGAAAGCCTCTCCTCCAGGCACGGAAGGTGTCCATTCTTCTCCCAGATAAGGAGCGGGCTGCACAGGCGCTGCGGCCCGGCGGGGATGCGGGCAGGCCGTGTCTGCAGGCAGGCAGCTGTGCGCTGCTCCACACGTACCGGGAGACCGGAGGAAGGATTTCCTCTGCTTGCTCCCAGCCCCTGCACGCAGCCCGGGGATGAATCACGAGCCTACAACTGCAAGATACCGGCGAGTTTTTTCAGCTTCCTGGATGCAACCTCTGTCAGCCCCAAAAGAAAGCACTGAGTTAGTGGTGTTCTGCACTCTCAAGCTCTGTAAAAAATATACATCAACGGCACGTTTCATTTTGCTGTCCCTTATGGCAGGAGAAGTGAAGGCAGAAAAATGCAGAAATACCATCGATGAGTTTTGTGGAGGCTGAATAAACCACTACAACTCACAAATTTAATTTTCCCAACTGTTTGGCTTTTTGAAACCCCTTTCTGAGATGACACTGGACAGTTTCAAAACTGATTAATGAGTGTTACATTGTTGACTGCCAGGAATCGTATCCCACTGGATCAAAAGAACAGCCAGCCTCATCAAAGAAAGACCAGACACAAGGGATTACACCTCACATGTCTCTGGAAACCTACCTATGAAATCAAAAGAAAACTAAAGGCTGTTGGGAGGCATACACTCAAATTTTATGGTCTTCCAGGACTGAAATATCAGATTCCAACCGAAACTGGGTAAAAGCACTACAGTTTTCAGCTAGAAAAATATGTCAGCTGATATTCAGCTGCTTGACTAAAAAACACTGATTTTTATCATAGAAGGGGTAGGAAACAGAGCAACTCTGGGTGGTTATTTCTTAAAAAAAATTAAACAATCTTTATCTTACAAAACAAGTTAAACCTGATTGAGTGATTAACAAGTAGGGAATCCAGGGGCAGGTTTTGTAAGGCCTGTTCTGCTGCCAGCTGCCCACGGACTGGGTGGGTTTGGGAGAGCGGAGCTGAAGTGCGTCTGCTGATGAAGCGTATCTGGAGAGCATGATGGTGCGGGAGCCTGATGCATGGGGTAACACAGTCTCTGAAAGGTGATCTTACATTAATAGTCTTGAATCAGCAATCCTAAAGCCAAAATCTCCTTAGGTATCAACAACCATGAGAATTCAAAACACCTGGCAGAACATTTTGGGATTTGATTGTTGCAGCCGAGGTAGGTCAGAAGAAAGTTGTGAAATGTCAGAGTGAGATACCTTCTAACTCATCGCGTGAAACCCACAACGGACAACAGAATCCCTGTTTAGATGAGCTCTGGAGTCAAAAGCAGCTTCAGTGCTTTTTTCATTTCTGGAAAGATCTGTGGCGGAGGAAAAGGCTGTCCTGGGAAGTAGAAGCAAGTGGCTACACAACTCTACTTGCCACAGTGAATTAGGCAGCCGGCCACATAGCCAATTCAGAAAAAAGAAGTATCCCCTAGTGAGTCATGGTGCTGCTACAGGACAAGGACAGCCTTTCCAGCAGTCAGCTGTTACAGGAGAGCGCTTCCTCTCAGTCTCTGCTTTGCTCTCAGCGTCAGGTTTTGGTAGGATGGTGACAAAGATACATTTTAAAATGTATGTATACGTTCTTTCTCATGGAAGTGTATGAAATACTTATTTATATACAAGGTGAATTTAAAGGCTACTTGAGGTGAAAAACAAATACATTATGTGTGACCTAACAGATTTTTATTTATATGTGAAAACTGTTGGCAGCGGTGTGGAGGCTGCTCTGTGCATGTGCTCTCCTAGGAGATGGAATCGTCCTTTGATTAGAAAAAAAAATTAGGAAACACTGTCTTGTACTGTCCTTTGGAGATTTTTAATCTGAATATCTTCTTTGTAACTCCCTCTCCATGAAGGGAGATGGCAGTTCCAGTTAAGACTGCCAGCAGCATTTAGACTTATGCCTAGCTCAAGGACCTAGATACGTCCGTGTGGGCATGTAGAATCAACAGCAGGGAAAACGAAATGAGAAAAGTCCCAGTATTTACCTATGGTGCCCCATTGCTTTCCCACTGAAGCAGCAGTGGGCTTGTGCTGTCAGAAGCGTGGCTGAGGCATCAGAGGGACGGGACGCAGCAGTGGGAGGCAGTGTTGCATAATCCACATTGAAAGTCTCTCTGTTTTCCCTTCACAAACCAGGGGAAAGCACAGCTCTTAAAAGCAATTCAGAGGAGGAGACTGCGTTCAACTGTCTTTATTTTACCAGTGGGAGCTTTCAGCTTTCCTACCCTATTTGAAACGACACGCCTTAGTGCTTCAAAGTCATTTTGGAAATGGGAAAGTGTGCATCAAGCTGCATAACTCCTGCAGCATAGAGGTCAGGAGTTGGTTTTGCATAAAGATTACGTTATCCAGTTCACGGGGAACTGTTACTGCCAGGCAGCTTCAGGGATGGAAATGGAATAGATTAGACAGATCTTATTGCTCCTGATCACATCAGTGCTGATGAACAGAAAATTTGTTTTACAGTTGCACAACCAATTAATGTAACTCCAGCCCTCTAGAAACAGGACTCTGCTGTGGATCAGTCATCAGCACTCCCTTAATGATCAGTGGCAAATGCTGTGGATCAGTCATCAGCACTCCCTTAATGATCAGTGGCAAACACCAGGTGCTGTCAGGCAGGGTTTCACGCCCCATGGTTGCAGCCCCTGTCCTGAGATGCCACACAGCCACTGTCAGAGCAGCACCCAAAATCTGGTATTGCTCAGCTGGGGAGCCTGCACCAAAGAAGCTGAACATGATGAGCTCCCCAGAAGCACTTCCTGAAGTTCAAATAATTCCACTCATTTCTCATTCATAGCTGATAGTCCCAAATGATGCTTTAAAGATGGTAGGCTCATGCAGCTCACTGTGACACATTTGCTATATGTTGTTTTCCTGGAATTACATAGCCTTTACTTCTCTTGCAGTATCTGTCCTGTGAGTCCTCATCTGTGTCCAGGATTGACACATCAGATAGAAGAGCCCCCGAACCCCACTCAGGCTTGGTGTCCTTCTTTGGGATTTCAGGGCAGAGCACAAAGCTACTGAGATGAGAATTGAGCCTTTGATCCATTAAATATTAATTACTCATGAGTTTTTGTTTTGTTTATTGCAGTTTGATAATTTGTACCCAGCTGAAGAAAAATCACTCTTCCCAAAAATAAATCACTTTAATGACTTAATGCCAGACCATGAAATAGGATGTGTAATAATCTACCTTATCCTTTCTTCAGCTGGAGGATAAAATAACCACAAAACAAAAAACCAAAACACCACAAACTGCTTTGTTTTTCTGCTGCATCCATATCACTGTTTGCTGGGGCTCATTTGCCTGCAGGCTCTGGAGATGCTGTTTCAAATTTCTTGCTTAAACAAGCTTCAGTGCTTGGAAGCAGGCAAACACTGCTCTTCCAGATAGTGAGCACTCCGCAGTGATTCTGAGCTGGGCGCTGCTCGTGATGCTGAGGAGGTTACTGGGTCTCCAGAACACCTCCTTCCTGGTTCTGGTCCTTCCTGTGCACTCCTCAGAGCCATTGGACTAGAGCTGCCTCATTCGGCTGAACTGCCTTTCCAAGTCCATGCTACAGAGCCCCAGGCCCACCAAGAGAGGCAGAAGCTCAGGCAGCAAACACAGACCACGAATGACTGGATATGTCTGCTGGCAACAATTTTTGAATATTCAGTTCTGTCACAGCTGCTAGAAGCCAGGGTGGTGTTGTTTCTAGATCGGACAGAGAGAAGGGATGATAGCAGTGTAACCCATAACTAGGTATACCTTATAAAAGGATCAGATCTGAATCTATGGCCAAATTACTTCTCTAGCTTTTCAGGTAAGTATTGTGCACAGCTGAGAAATCTGACTCCTGAATTCCTCCCTTTCCCCCATCACACGACCACAGTTGCTTTGTATTTGGAAGCCCATCTGAATTTCATAACCAATTATTTTGTCACTTATTAGCATAATGGTTCACATAAATAGAGTGCTTGCATATGAATGCAGCCATCATCATCACCCTTCACCTTAAGCAGGCAAGAAGAGTGCAGTTGGTCTGCACTGATCATCCTGCGGATTGTTTTTCAGCCTTGAAAAACCCTCTTTCCTTTGAGAAAGGAGCCTGCTGTAATCAGCAGTGTACTCATGCAGGGCAGTTGCTGTCTCAAAGAAGTTGCCATGCCAAAAAGGTCTGATATGTATTTTTAGACAACACTTTAGGGTAAATCTGCAGCCAGGTACTTTCCACTGCTTCCCTATCAAAAATGAAAGTCTGAACAGTGTAAGAACAGCTGAGATATTTAAGTTGCTATAAAGCTGTTCACTTTCATAACTTACATGTCAGATCACTAGTGATACACAGCATGGATGGTGAGATTCTTATGCATTACTTCTCCTACTGCTCCTAAGCATGTATGACTACAGCTCCAGCCTTCAAACACACATTTACACAGACTCATTGTCTCAAACATGCCTGTGCCCCATTAAATTCCCAGCTGTAGTACTGAAACGTGTGCTCCAGAGAGTCTGCCTGGCACTGGTCTCACATCCTTTCAATATGTATATGAAGGAGGCAACAAGAATAGTGCCAGATGGCAATGGGAATGGAAATGATATGACGTACACATGTGATGCGATTTTCTTTCTTTTTTTTTTTCCTTGTGAATAAAGCATCTTGTGAAAAGAGGCATTAGATGCAGTATTTATAACAGTCCTTCATAAACATCCCCAAATTCCAAGCAGAAGACAAAAGGCATGAATCATATCACAGCAGGCGCTATAGCTGGGGAAGTGGCCTTTATGAAGATTGCTTCCGTAATTTGGGCTCCAGAATGAAAGAGAGCTGCTCTTAGGAGATCTGTAGGAAGTTGATAATGGCTTATTTAATTGTAGTATCACTAATAAAAATCTGTGTTTTCATCAGGAACATTTCCTTAGCTAAAAATGCCATGATTCTTCAACCGTAGTTTGATCCTGTTCATTTTGTCTATAAATGATATAATGCCAAAAAAATAGATTAGGGCATTATAGTTTCCTTTAAAAGGAAACTTTTAGACTGTGGCTTCAATCTACACCATACAAGATGATAATCCCATAATAACTGACTTGGTATCCAGAAAGAAAACAATTACTCATAAACCAGAGATCATACAGCAAGGAAATTTGTTCTCTATCAATTATAGAGGAAATGAGACTATAATTGGCTCTTTATGACTTGATAGCTAAAAATCTCCCATTAATTGACTCTTGTCATTAAAGGAATTCTCCCCTTGCATAATTCTCCATCACTTTTGCTGGCAGTTTTATGTTCTTAACGTGTTTGGTGACATCGAACTTGCATAGTATTCCTTGTACCAGAAGAATATCACCCCATTCATATTAGTCATGGAAAAATCCCAAAATAGAAAGGATGTGATCTGAAGCAACTCCTGATGTCTACACTGAAAAGCGTAAGACCATTTAGATTCACAGGACAGAAGGACACCAGCTATCGTATCAGAGGGATCTACACATACCAGTCATTTTCAGATGCATCTGACTTCAGACAATCACAATGGAAAATAGCAGCCATCGATATAATTTAAAACTAAAATACAAACTACTAACCTACCTGTTTTCCCCACTATTAAACAGCAAAAGTTTGGCAAAGCTGACAGCAGATCTCAGATCATTCAGCAATGACAGCCCTGATTTGTAGCTAGACTTTTTTCCTGCTGAAAGTAGGCAGGGATTGTTCGGGAAGCAAATAGTGGCATTAATGAGCAGTATGTATTGCTGCACTCAGACAGCTGTGAATATATTCCCTGTACACCTACAACAGAAGAACACATGCTCCTGTAAATCACAGGGAGTTGTTAGGCAGTGATGGCCAACAAATACCCAATGACTAGGTGCTGATAGTAGCATAAACATCACTGTATCCCTGATGCTGGCTTTGTGCCTTGTTTTGTGGGCCCTCTAAGACCTAGTTTGTAGTTTCCTTACCTTTGTATCATTAATATCCAGTGCAGAGGCTGCAGCTGGATCCAGAAGATGTACAGGGGGCACAAAAGTTGTGTGGATCAAACGGTGAAGAAACTCTTGTTCCTCCACACAGACATTTTGGCACAATCCACCTTACCCTGTTTAAGGTGCTCAGCAGATGGGCATCACTTCATAGCATTTTCCATTAGAGAAGTGCTCAAGGTCAGGGCAGAAAGACAGGCAGAGTCCAGTGAGGAATCCTGCATGGTACCACTGCCTTGGTGGCTAAGCACCAGGAAAGCCAGGCAGAAGACGATACAGTGAGATTTTAACGGGAATATATCACTTCCAGCTTGTTAGGACTGCAGTCCAGCCAAGGCAAGATAAGGCCGGAGCATTCCTTTACGCTTTACTATCAAACCAAAGAACTGCAAATGATAGCTGACAACGGCTTTAAGGGGGAAAAATTGATGAAAGCAGAGCTTTCTCAAGCAAAGCTTCAAAGAATGAAAGGCAAAAAAATTCCCAGAGCTGTCTACTTGCAAGCAGCATCAGACTGCCTGCAGATGACTCCAGACAATAACAGTAGCCTCAAGGGGATAGGCAAGACAGGATATCATGATAGCTGCAAAATCAAATATTGCCAGACACTACCATCCCAGTCCCACATAGGGAATGGCTGGAATGATAACTAGGGCTCCCTAATAGCCATTTTACAGATTGTGTGATATTGCATAGCATTCAGGAAGGTTCATCTGCATGAAAAACACATGGGAGGGAGGAAGATCTATTGTGCAGAAACGCACAGTGCAGTCATAGCTGAAAGCTATGAGCTGTTACTGCTCTCATATAAATTGGAACAAATTTGATCACATTCAACATTGCACATATTTTCATCAGCAGAGAAAAAAATTCTAAAGACAGTATTTTGAAAAATGAGAAATTCCAAGTACAATCAGAAAATAAAGACCGACAGTTTTTGCTGGCTGAAGGAATGGTTGATAGTCAGGAAAAAAAATTACTTTAGGGAATAATTATTACCTTGATTTCAGTTTTGTTGTCTATCTGATGGGACTCTGCAACTGAGAGAGGCTTGCTCTGATAACGCTGGCAGGGTCACAACACTAAGGATGACAGCTTATTTTCTCATGACTTCTTAACATACAGAGTATTGTCTAAGAGATAGACATTAATATGACAATGCTGCAGCTGCCTCCATCAGATGTGTTCCCCAGGGTTGTTAAAGCATCTGTTACTTTTCACCTTTCTGAATTGTCTTCTACCTGCGGCCTCATTCTGCTGAGATATTTCTACACCATGTCCATTATTGAAGGGTAATGAATAATACATCGTCAACAAGCGATATTGTTGACTTTATCACTCGCTTTGTCTTTCTAAATTCCTTTATCACTACAGAACACATTAATGTATTATAATAGCTGTGCTTGTGTCCTAATCTGCATCCAATGCATTCCTTCCATTATGTGCAGTGATGATACAGCTGTTGCACAGGTATTACTGCTAATAGCCATGAAATATCGCAAAGTCTCTTTTTTTTTTTTTTTTCTTTTTTATATAGGACCAGTAGATCTAGAAACCCCAGCTTACTCAGATTTTTTTTCCATTGCAAATTCATTTTTGGAGAAAATTTTCATTGCATTTTAACAATCTTTTTCCTCATATGCTGCTCAAAAATAGTGTTACTATTCAACAGCCTTTCATAATTCATTAGAAGATCGGTGTGGGAAGGAAGGAGAGGGGAGGGGAAGAATCAGAGGAACCTCTATCTCACATGCTTCCCCTTAAATTTCCTGGAGTTATCCTCAGTTTTTTGACCCTCCCTGCATCCTTTTAAAACTTGCTTCTTGCAAGAAATTTGGCCACTGAAATGGATCTGATCAAAGAAGAATTTTCAGAACTTCGCTCTCCTGTATGGCAGTAGGCCTGATTCTTTAAATTTCATTATAAATTTCCACCATTTACTATGGGATTTCACACTACCCAGTTCTGAAATTGGGCTGAATTTTCTACTATCTTAGAAACAAAATCCACTCTTGAAATTCTAGGAATAGTCTCATTCTCTCTTTCTTACAGTGTTCCCTGAACCCTGCAAGTACAGCCATTTCTTCAGTTGTGTTCATTAAATAGGTAATTAGTATAATGTGTTTGTAAGAGTCTGAGATGATTGCACAAAAAAAGTATAAAATATTTTATGTTGAGTTCAGTATGAACAAACTGTGAAATTGTATTTGACTTAGACTGAAGAATTGCACAAGGATGGAGACTTAAATCAATCTTTAATCAGTAATTTCAGGATGACTACTTATTAGAAATATGTGTTTTGCTACTCTCAATTAAATAATGCTTGAGGCTACATTCATTTCAGCAGCTTTTCAAGGACAGGTAAATAGTATCAATCTTATTAAGAAAGAAGAATCAGATATAGTGCAAATTAGTTAAAATACTGGTACCAAATTTTCCTCAGAAAATGTAAGAATGAGGATGAAGTCAATCTCACCTCACCCTAATCATCCCAAAATGAGGTATCTAGTCTGTACCACACACCCAGGGAACAGCATGGGGAGAAGAGAGATAGGAACCCCCAGACAACCCAGCTCCACCTCAACCACTTTGTACCTGTCTTCATCCAGGTTCTGACAAGTAGTCAACAAACAGCATACAGCATATTGCCTGTGCTTTGCATATGACCAAAAGAAATGAAAAGTGCAAATGACACTGCAACAGCAATCATGTCAGATCTCCTGCAACCATGAGCTGAATTTGCTCACAGCAACAAGGAACAATTTCCAGAGAGGGCCTCAGTGTAACAGCCAGTGAAGGTACAGTTTTATGAAGAGTTTCAGTACCTTTAACCACAAGCCTAGCTGTCACATCATGAAAGAAAAAGTAGTATTTAACTTACAAGGCAAAGGAAGATAGCCTGTAGCTGTCATGTAGGCAAAGCACTGGAATGGTTTGGCCAGACATTATCTGATCTGCAATAAATCTTATCAGTGTAAAGTAGCATTAGTGGTTTGGATTGGGATGAGGCATGCTAAAATTGGATTTCCTCTTTTATTAAACCAAGGCCTCAGGACAATAACAGTGACAGTCAGAAGTGTTACTCTTATTCAGAGATTAAAAAGAAATAGCTGAGCATGGAGACAAGATATCATGAATCAATCTCTCCTTGATTCACACAGTAAATAAGCAAAGATCTTTTAAATGGTTATAATTATTGTTGATATCTTCTAAACATGCCGAAAAGACAGGCAAAGAAACACAACTCACCTGTCACCATCTCATGAACCCAAGCTTACAGGTGGGTTGGTTGTAGACATGAGCAAGGCTGGTACCTCCTGCACTGACAGAGCTCTTCTGGAGCCCCAGAGGAGTGCCAGCCCCTCAAGAAACACAACGACAAGGAGAGAAGGGGGGGGTCTCAACCAGTTCAGTCTCGTAAAAACTAAACAAAAGCCACAGTCAGGAAATTTGAAATAGAAGGGGCAAACTTCAAGCTGTGATATTTCTGAGTGTGTATCCATTTATCTCTTAAAACATTTTCAGGGGTTTTTATAAAACAACAGTATTTTGATGTCAGCCCAGTCTTCAGAAAGTTTAAAACAAAAGATGAGGGGAAAAAGAGGGTATTTGAAGTACTCACTGTTTCACATGAATGACTTTTCTGAGGTAAACATTATTTACACTTGAATACAGTATGTGTAGAAGTAGTGAATATATATTTGAGTACATATATACCTATGGTATTGTAAATCTGTTTTATGAATCTATTTGAATCACTGAAGATACTTAGTGATGTCTTCGCTAATGTGTTTTTGTTTCAAAAATAATAGAAGTGTTCAGTTTTGAAAGAGGAACTTTTCCCATGTTGCCCTGGAGAATGCATGCAAGTTCAGGCTCAAAATATTATACTTGTAAAGGGTTTTCTTGTAAATATAGAATAAACAGAGCTTATTCAAGTTCAAAAAGAAAAGATGTGAGAAGCCATAATCGCTTCAACACAGAGACTGGATTGCCAGTGTTGAAATGGGTGTGGATAGAGCAGGACAGGCAGAGTGAAACCAGTGTAAAACAATAGGGAAGCTAAAGACACTGGCTGGTTTCATGGAGACCAGCTTGATCTGCATGGCTTTTTGGTTTCCACCTCTTTTTCATGCTTCCAAGCTTCACTCGCCTGACATCTGCAAAGAGCTGGAAGCAATTATGGAAGGAGGCCCAGCTGCTTCTTTGAGGCGTCAGTGCTGGGGAATAAGGCATGGAAATAACAGTGAGTATTCTCAGGCTTCAGGCCTGCCAGGGAGACAAGAGCTCCCAAGGCCATGACAAGGCCTCAGCCAAAGAGAAGTGGTCAGAGGAGAGGGGATGTAGGAAGCTGGGCATAAAATGCACCAAAGGAGTGTCCGGGGTAGCAGGGAGTTTGGAGTGGCAAAGAGGAAAACCATCACAACACAGTCAATGAGAACTGGCAGCAGAGAAAAAAAGACAAAAGGTCTCTGAGAGTCAGGCAGTACTTTTTCTGTTTGCCAAATTAATTTTGCAATTAAGTCCCTAAGTGCTTTATTAGCTGTTCTTTTTTCCATTAAGCAGTTTTAGCAGCCATGGGCATGCCATACAAATCCAGTCAGGGAAAGCAGACAGCATAGTTATGAACAGGAGGTTCAGTGTCTGTAAGGCACACTGTCACTATCGACTCTGTTATGCAAAAACACTTGATAACTGGTTTCCAGTTTCCCCACCACAAACCTAGTTTTTGAAATAGACAGAAGGTGAAACTTGCTGCTCACAGCGAGGCAAGCTTAAAGCTCAGCAACTTCTGATCAGGCTCAGGAAGTCACTTTCAAAGCTATCTGAAAAATACTTGTACCTTCTCATAGAAAAAACAACCACCCCTAGGCCCATGAAAAAAAAAAATAAAAGGTTTTTCCAGGACATTATGCAAAGTCACGTATTTGTACAGCTGAATAATTTAGGGTAAAACTGCCTCTAAGTCAATATTATAGCCCAAAGTTTGCATCTTCATGCAAATTTATTTGAGCAGCTCCTCCTTTTTGTTAATTCATACAGCCTTTGCCTTGTATGCTCCCATTTTTATGCTCCCACTTTTTGTGAAATCTTTTCAAAATGCTGGCTCTATTCTTCTGTCAGCACTGCAGTCCTATGAACTAAGTATGGCCATATTGAGTATGCAAAAGTCCACCTAGCTCAAATTCCCTCCTCTGGCAGATGCTCAGAAAACAGGGTAAAGAACATATGCTGACTGTTCTCAGGATACCTTCCCTGCTTCCAGGAATTATCAGTTCAGGAACTTATTGAACCAGGAACTTCATCTGTCATGGTTAGGTTATTGGGTTTAATAGGTCCCCAAAGGACCTGTTTAAGGTGCTTAACCTGAGTCTTCACACTTATCATTCAATTGGCTAAACTCAACATATCCCCTTTATGAGCTCCAGTTTCCAAAGAAATGGAGCTGCTTTATTATTTACTTTCCCTGTGGGAGCAGTAAAAAGCCTTTAATACTATTCTAGAAGAAATTCATTTATGATGATGCCTAAAGCCAGATCCAAGTGCCATATTATTTTCAGCAATATTGCCCCATCTTCCTGTATAAGAAATCTTGCAAGGAATTTGTCTGAAAACAATACATGACAAATCTGCTTCAGGTATTGTGATAATATGAAAGAACCCAGGGAATTTTCTGCTGCTGTTCTATGATACCTAAGAGACCACCAGGAGATCTACTGTCCCTGCAACTATTAATTAAAAAAAAAAAAAAGAAAACGAGTGTGATTGGGATAAATACCCAGTGATGTTTACGTGCAGAAATATACAGCAGAATCATGCCAGGAAAGGAATTATTTCAATTAAAGAAACAGGACATATTGAACATCACTTTGCAGATCTTTCTGAACAGATCTGGGCAGATGTTTGGAAAATCTGGGAAAGGGTGTATTTAGGTATTTCTGATAGATAGGAATAAGGACTGATAATTGTGTTCCCTGCTGTTTCGAATGTCAAGAATAGTTTCAGTGGTCAATTGCTGGAGGAAAAATGCCATTACCACCTAAACCACAGCAAAGCAGACTGAAGTCCCGCTTCCTCTGAAACCTTTCACAGGTTCACCTTTGAGACCATTTTCATTTTCCCTGAAAATCTAGAACTGGAAAGAGTATATGAAATCCCTGTCTGGGGTACAGACACAGCCTCACTCACCCTAATTCAAACTCCTTCAAGTGATGAAGCCTTTGTCACTGATCTCAGGAGTTCGTGCTGGACTGCTCAGGCTCAAGCCTGATGCATGGTCCTGTGGGAAAACAGCAGCAAATCTCTCACTGACTTCGAAAGATGAGAACAGCTTGTCATCTGTCACCACCTTCCTGACGATACTCAGCCTAAATAGTTGTACCCTAAACACACTGCATTCTGCATTGTATACTAAACACACTGCATTCTGCTTATTGGTCTTTGTGAAGCTCCTCAAAAAGCTGCTGCTTCTCTTGAGGGCAACGGTAGATGATGAGTCCTTATCTCCGAAAAGGGAATGCAGCTGGCCAGTCCCAACAACTTACTAGGAATGAAAAGCACTTTCATTTAGCAAATGGGGAAAGCACTTTGCTCTAGCAAAATTTTAAGAATAGATGAAATTTAATAGCCTCCTGCAACAGAACAGCATGTGACTCAGAGGCAGCCACTCCAGCTCTGCCTCAGCTCCTTACTTTCACTTCCTCGTTAAGGAACTGTTTACATTAAATAAATGGAAATTTTAAAAGGGAAAGAAACCTGCTGTTTCAGATTAAAAGCCGCGTTTAGGCAGAAGGATGCCTCTGTCCACGTCCGCAAACGGGTGAAGTGAAATACAGACGGAAGAGACGAGCACTTCGCTGAGTCACGGTAACCAGGGCAATCTCCAGCGCGCTGCTGCTGATCATCGCCACCCAACACACAGCTCCGAAGGGAGGGGACAGGGAGTGGCAGGCAGCACAGCATTACCAGTACCGCGAGGTGTTTTTCAAAGCACGACTAAGGTGCTGAACTGGAGCTGTAAAATGGCTCACTAGAAATTCGGTATTAAGCAATGCAGTCAGACGTAAACAACTTAGATCAGCTATCTACAGTGAAAAGCTATCACATGCCCAATACATAAATGTGGTTGAAAGCAAAACAGGAAGGAAAACAAAAGCCCAAATCACCTCAAACAAAACGAAGAAGCTGCATAAAATAAATTTCAAATCCTCAAGTAGTCTGAAAGCCAGTCAGAGCAGATCTAGTAGCTCTTGTAGCTTTGTTTTGGACTGGGCAAAACCACAACGGGCTGTCTGCACAAACTGCACCTGAACACAGTGTGAAGGGAGCAGCTAAGTTCTCCACCGAGTCATCTAAACAGAAAAGCCACCAGTGTGAAAGGCTTTCAATGGATATATCAAAATCTGAGATATGAAATAATCAGAGATGAGCAAGGAGGACTTGCAAATGAGTGTGAGAGGAAAATAACTGAAAAGCAAAACCACTGAATAAGCCGCACCATTTAGAAATAGTTGCTGTTACGTGGTGTGTGAGATGAGAGGCCAGCAAGAACACCAGTTCAGTTAAAACTGTCTTATTCAGAAAAAAATAAATATATCCTGGTGCCTTACACATGCTTGAGGATTCAAACAAGCACAAATTTTCAACACAACCCTTTGGAACAGTGCCATATGGCATGGAGACTACAGTTAGCAGTAGTGCTGGTGCTGTGACAGAGGTGATCAGAACGCCCCATTTTCAGGAACACAAAGTCAGTGGGATGTCGTTGCCCACACCTTTAGGTATGTCTCTGCAGAATTACATGACTTGCTCTCTTCTCCTTTCTCCTAGTGGCAATATTTGGAGAACTTCCTTCATATATCTTTGTTTTCCCTGCTCATGGGCATGACACACGGTATGAAAAGTTTCTGCAGAACTGCATTTTGTATAAAACAGACTCTGCCAAAAATGTGCTTCTCTTCCCTTTTTAGGTTCCTTTTTTTAATTTGTGTTAACCACTGTTATCAAGATAGCCTTGAAAACACGAGTTGAACATTAGTAGAAATGGTACAGTAATGTTACTCTCTAATCCATAAATGACATGTAGAGGGCTAAGGTTCTCAGTAGATTGATAACACGGTAAATTAAAGCCAAGTCAATTTTAAAAAGTACTTAACTTCTTAGAAGGCAGTTAAAATCACATTTTACATGGCAATATTACTTATTAAAGCACTACTGATGTTTTCAGTATATCAAAATATTTCAGCAAAGCATTTCTCCAAAATGTCTTCATCAAAATAACCTACTAGGGAAAAAATGTTTATGGCATCAGTGATTTGTGTGAACATAATTCTTTAAAGTGCAGGAGGCTTGATCTGAACATTTGTATCACTGAAGGTAACATAATGTCTTTGACTGGTGCTAGTGGGATCTCTCAAAGTCCCCTAATGTTCTGAACTTTGAATTTCATTGCATGCCTCCCTTTTTGCATGCCCTGACAGACAAAAAACATAGCACCTTCAAAGATGAGTAATTCGTTTGGGCTTTAGAATTTTTTTATTGGAAGCTTAGAAAGTGCTCCCTGAAAGCCTGACCTCTACAATGAATGCATGTGCTCCTTCAATTCTTCACACATTGAGGATGTCATAAACAAAATGCAAACCAGTGCAAACTGCAGAGCTGCAGCCACCATGTGCCTGTGACCTTTGTCAAGTCTGTTCATGGGCATGTCACTCAAATTTAGGCCAGTGTGAATACTGGTGGAAGGGGAGAGAGGAAGCTAGCTTGACACGTATTGTGTTATTTGGAAATGCTCAACTGCAAAGAATAATCATCACCCAGCTAAGTCTGATCTTAAGTCCAATCACATCTATTGCTTTTGGTTCCCCTTGCAGGGGAAGACTGGAAACAAATGAGGGCCAAGTCTGTTCCAGTGCACCTGCCCGAGGGGAGTATGTTGTGTCAGCACTGGAAGATATTCATGAACAGGCTTCAAGCTGTTGCACAAAGGTAAAAGGCTTTCAGTGCTTCAGCACTGGGGAGATCACAACTTTGCTGGAGCCACTTGGCTCTGCAAATCCAAGCCCAAACTGAAACACAGTTACTAGGAAGGAGAGAAGCAGAGGACCTCTCCGGAGCACAGATCCAGGGCTCCACTCTTTGGCACTGGGAAGGCTGTCCTGAACGAATTGTGCATTAAAGCAAGTTTGGCCAGCAACCTGGACTGCACTCAAGACACTTCTGTTTCTTCCTAAGTGACACGCTCCTCAGCACAGCTGGATCTGGCAAGAAACTTAATAGGGCTCTGGACAATATCCCTCTTTGGAACAACAGACAGTTCCAACAGGCTTAAAACTCCTTCTTCACACTGCTCAAATAAATGTTAACAGCTGGATGAGTGACCTGAACAGCCCCTCTCACCTAGCAGCCTCTCATGATTGTTTTGGCTTTACCTTGTGACAAACAAAATGCTGTCACAGGATGAGTCAGACTTTGGACTTGGACGGGTCAAGAGAAGGACACCACTCTCTACAAGCCGATCTCATGCCAGAGTAGCACTTTTTTTTAATCATTCTGCCTGTGTGCCTCTGTGAGCCAGCCTGTATGCTACATCAAAGAAGCTCAAGTAAATGATCAAGGCCACTGAGCCTGTACGTTGGGTTGATCCTATGCCAAGAGACACCTGGCAAGCCAGCGTTGTCCCTAAATTTGAGACTGAATGATGTGTCATATGGCAGTAAACAAGTTAAAGCATTACTCAAGATCATATGATCCATGTTACAGATAATCTGCCATCAAATCACTTTATCAAGGAACTCAGTTTTCATGAAGTTTCTAAACTGCCCTTCTTCTTTTAAGAGGGCAAATACAATCAGGGAAACTTTGAAGTTCTGATGTGCTTTTAGCAGAAGGGACTTTTTGCAGTACTTGTAATGGAGAACCAGTATTTAAGACTGAAAGGAGGTCTTTTGGGACTCCCCAGCTATGTCACCTCTCCTTGGTGTACCACACCTGTGACAAGGCCAGAATCACTACTTGGTGTTGTCTTGGGAGGACAGTGCAGCAGCTGCCAGGGCGTGCTCCCTGGGCTGTGTACAGCAGGGTGGGCAGAGGCCGTATCTAAACCGCACAACTGCGGGTCCGCACCAGCACAGCCTTTCATGTGGAGCTGCAGCACTTGCCCCAGCAGCTGTTCCAACACGGACACAGGCCACGACGCCTTTCCCCTGACACTCGGCACCAGCTATGCCAGACCCGGAGAGAACGAGAACTCTCTCTTCCTGGCAGTGCTGGGTTAACGGTTAGACTTCATGATATCAGAGGTCTTTTCCAACCTAAACGATTCTATGATTCTATTAATGAGAGACCAGCTGGTGGCTAACAAATGTTGCTTTTACACACGCTGACTAGCCGAGAGCACACGGAAGGGGAGCAGCTATAATAAAACCACTAAGCTGTATCAGCTGTATCAGCTGAACACACGGCAGCACGGAGGAGGAGCACGGAGGAGCAGCACGCTGCGGGTTCCTCTTCGAACAGGGACAGCCACTTCGCCCCTGTGCAGGGTGAGCTCCAGGCCAGGGTCGCGCTGCTAAACGAGGCCAGAGATGCCGCTGATCACGCAGATCCTCGCTGCGTCAGCAGCCCAAACACGCCGCGGGCCCGGGCAGCGCTGAGGGCGGCGCGGTGCTGAAATCGCCACGGTGCTGATGTGTCCCGACCTCTGGCAGCAGCCCCGGCGTGGGGACAAACACCGCGGCGGGGGACACCCGCTGGCACAGGGACCCCTCTCCGCCGCCGGGCCGCGGCCCCNGGCGGGCGGGCGGCGGGGACACCCCGGCGGGGCGGGGGCGCTTACGGGGCCGGTGCGGGTGCGCTCCGGGACGCGGGCTGGTGGAGGATACCCCCCGTGCATGGGGCTGTCAGCGTGCCGGCGGCCTCTCGGGTGTTTCGCTTTCACCTCGTGAGCACTTGCGGTTTGTTTTCTGGCGCAGGGTTTGAAGCCCAGACCCAGAAATGAAGAAGGTTCTGTGCGTAGAGCCCGTCATTTTCGTCTACGTTTTTGCGTCTTTCCTGACCATCCCGCTGGTGGAGCAGTTCATCTACCGGCGGCTGTGGGAGCAGGAGTACAACTCCACTTTCGTGAGCGACAGCAATGTCAGTCACTGCGAGCAGAATAAGAGCAGCCCGGCTTATATCAAACAGAAGGCAAGTGGCGGGGGAGGAATAATGATTGTAAATAAACTTGCAGGCAGGAGGTGCTGCCTCAGAATAACCTCCTGTTTTATAATTAACCTTAAATTCTCCGGAAAGCCGTAGTTTTGTAACCTGCTCTCACTTCACTGTCTCCTCGCTCTAATGTCATGCTGTAGGTAGTGATAGTGCTTTAAAGGCAAAGATTTGTCTCCAGGAAGATGCTGAGATAAACTCATATTTTAGTGGGAGTTGAAAATCGTCTGAGAGAATGGGGACCAAATTAGCATTGGGTTGACATATCAGCGGGTACAGCTGGAGGCTCCTCCTCCCACGACCATTGTGCATGTTGTGTTTGTGAGCCATCCGTTGTCTCTGTGGCTCCTACTGGTCTCTGTAACCATGCGAAGTTTAGCACATGCACTGTCGTTTTGAGGAATAAGATCTAGCTTAAAATACATGTATTTCAGAGGGGTTATGAGAACGAAGAACGGAGGAAATTAAAATAAAGATTCTTGTGGTTTAAAAACGTGGGAAGAAATTAACTGATCTTTGCATGTCAAATACAGTTAATAGTTTGCCATCCAGAGTACTAGTCTGCCTTGTTGGAATACAAGAACGTCAAGATACCAGGATCCTTTGGTCAGTTCCATTTTTAGCACTTTTCCATAGTTCAGTGTGCTGGATACCTAGTTGCTGATAATACCTCTTCCACTGCACTTCCAGTGCAGTTTTAATGCTACCCTTAAGCAGAGCTAACTGTGAGCTGCCAGCAGAAGAGTTGGTCATTGTCCATTTCCCTTTTCCCTCTCACCCCGTGTGTTTTATCTTGCAGTTCTGCAGTTACAGGTTATGGTTTGGATTTAGTGGGGCGCTTATTCAACAGAAAGCTCATCTCTTGTTTTGCTTTTTGAGTGTTGGGTTTTATTCTGAAGCAGTACACTGCTCTGGCACACTCAGTGGCCACATGATTGCTGTGTCTAACATGGGAATAGCAGAGGGAACATGTTTTCAGAAGAGGTTCAATAGAACTATACTTGTCAACAACAATTGGCAGCTGGGTTGGAAAGGTGAAACCACTGTAGGGTCAGAAAAGTAAATGATTCAGAGTATAAATTACACAGAAGTTGGGGTTACAGAAATAGTCAGCTGGCATTCCCTTACACTGCTGAAAAGGTGGTAGGTACTTGAAAACTTTTGCTCAAACCCATGTTTGAATCTCCTATGTGCTGCATATGTGAAAGACTGAACACCTGAGCTTATCTGCCTCATTTGTCATCTATAAAAGGAGATTGTTAATGGTACATGCTTCCAGTGAAGGTGATCAAAGAAATAATTCAGGACTTTTAATGTGGTGTAGGTTCTTTGTCATGTGACAGGAGCTGGTCTTAGTAGAAAGAATGTGAAAGTAAAAAGGTCAATAGAATTGCAGTCCAACAAGGTTTCGGGGCTGACCCATGGAAGTAATTACCAGTTATTGTCTGAATAATGCTTGTATGTTACTCCCACAAAGTATTTTCTTTAGTATTAGCTCCCCGTTTGGTGCCATGTCTGGCCATTTTCTTTAAGAACCCCATCCATGGTGCATACAACTCTAATTGCAGAGCCCATCAAGACATCTGTGTTTCAAATACATCTTCGCATTTTGCACCCCTCCTCAGCTCCAACCTGATTTTCAAATTGCCATCACCTATAATTTAGGATACGAGACTTGGTATTTCTTTTTGCAAAACACTGAAGCAGAGTGCTTAATTTCGTCCGAAGTTTAGATAGCATCTCTGATGTGATGGCAAATTCACACTTTACAGGTCTTTTGGTTACAAAGTATAGTTAATTTGGTATTTGAGAACATGAGTCCTTCGAGACAGTGGTTGAATAATGGCCAACAGAACTTCTTAGTTTCCCTTTCCTGCCAAACTTCCATTCCCTGCATTTCAGTGATTGCCAGTAGGGCATGAGCTTTTGAACAATTACACTCTTGTCTGGATGCCTTGCTGCATTTTTATACCACATTAGTTACCATAGCGTAAGAATTTAAATGCTCGAAACACGCATTAATTTAAGTGCAAATGGGCCTCTGTGCTGAGTAATAGTCCTGTGTATGGGCCAAAGAGTAGATCCAGTAACCTAATTCCAAACCCTTTCACAAGGAAGTGTGAAGTAGGTGTTCTGGACTTTCCAAGACCTTCCTAACTGAATTAGGTTTATAGGTATTGTAACTTTTGCTGTAAGGCCCTGTTTGGCATTAATGCTTAAAAGAACATCTCTCTTAACAGTTAATTTGGTGTAAGTCCTTATGTTCTGAGAATGAAGAAGCTTTATACTAATCTGACCTATTTCAAAGCAAAATGTAAAAGGAAATTGAAGATGAAAATCACTTGGAGCCTGCAAAAGAGGTAGAATATAATTAAAAATGGTTAGTCTTTGCAGAATTTAGATTAATTATTTCTTACAATTTGAAAAAAAATGGTCATCTTATAATAAAGTGAGTTCAAAGGTAATTTGAATACAAGCTGAAGCATTCTGATCACTGTCTTGGATAATCCTTTTTTAAATATCTCAGAAAGAGCTATATTATTAATCATTAAACATTATTTATCATTCCATTTATTTATTATCCAATCCATGCATTTCCCCTTGCTACTCAGTAATATTTTATCTTATGAGCCTGTCAATTTATCAGGTCCTGTGTATTGTTCAATCTCAGGTGCTGCACTTCTCTCTTAATTTAATCCTTGTATAAGTAACTTGCTTCTTCATTTTCATTCTATTATTTTGAAATATGTGATTTTAATATCTATTTCTGCCCACCACAAGTAATCTTTCAGAGTAGAATGAATTTGCAGATTAAAACACTAGACCCTTCTCTTCAAATATATGTAGTTCCATTGATTATTTAATGGAGTTATGTGATTTTAAAGCAACTGAAGGTTTGACCTATCATTTTCTATATTCTTTTCTTTTGGCTTTATAAAACCATAGAGTGGGCAGTTGCATGCCTTACACTCTAAATGGATTTCCCCTGTACTTACGTCTTTTGTCTTCTTGTCAGTAGACATCAAGTGTTTTATGCCAGCAAGTTCATGGTCACGTGTGGTATCTGGATGTGTAGCCATGTTTTATATGTTGCACAACTTCTTCCGAAACAAGGACACCCAAGCTTTTTTTTTTTTTATTATCCCTTCAGTTTTACACTTCATTATGGTTTGGCAATAATATTTGTATTGTGTGGTTAATGTAGGTTGAGATGATACATATTAATTTTTATTTTTAATATAGTAGCATTTGTTTGATGCTCATGTCTTTGAACATGATGATCCTAGTAAAGTGATGTCTGCAACTATATAGAGTTCTCTTTGTCAGCAGCGGAGAAGTTAAAAGATCAGAACAACATTTTCCATCTCAGTTTGTTCAGTCTTCATGGTTTTGACCCTTCCAGGGTGACAACAGTGCTGGCCAGTGGACAGGACGTCTTGAATCCTAAGGCAGTCAGACACCGTAAGGGAAGAGAGTAAAAGACTTCGGAGTGCTGAGGATCTTGAAGGCTTTCTTTGAGAACCTCAGGATCAGTTGAATTTTCCTTTTACAGTAAAACCTGGTATCTTGTAAGCAAATGAAGACATTGAACTAGACACTCATGGTCTCTGTCTGTAAATATAAATATGAATTTATAAAGCATTCAGCAGCTTTTAAAATTGCCCAAAGAACATTCCCGTAAGTTTTAGGGGTTTTTGATCATTTTGGATGCTACTCAGTCAGGATTATGTCAGCTACAGAGGAGTTGCCTGAAATGTGGAGTATAGATGGCTTGAATACAGGCTGAGAATGGCGGGGGCAGACTTGCACCTGTTGCTGACTGAAGAGGACAATGCCTGCCCAAGTCAGTGTTACGCCTCAGAAAACTCCAGGGAAACTTTCAGCATGACTTTACTCTCTGTATCTGAAAGTTTAACTTAGAGAGTATAAAGGGTTTGTGTGAATAAAGTTGCTTCCTTTTTCCCTGCTGCTCTTCTGTCTGATCAGGTTGTTGTCTTTAAGAGGGCTGTTGTGGCCGCTCTCTTGTCAGGTCTGCATCTATGCATTGAAAACAAGATCCGAATTAGCGTGCTGAGTGTCCTTTAGCAGCTGGCTTCATAACAGTTTTACTTTTTTTTTTAATTAAATTTTCATGAGTTCTTTTTTTCTGCAGCCATTCATGCTCTGTTAAATGGTTGGTTTTCAGCTACATTTTATTTTTATACTTCTGTTAAAAAGAACTCTGAAATTTTCCGCATAATGGGTGTTTACAGTTTATTTTTATAGTGTTAGCTGCTGTTCCTTATGTGAATACCTGCTGTGCTGTATCTGTAGAGAAATCAATGATTTGGACAGTTTCTGAACCCAGAGCTTTACAGAGTTTGCAAAATCAATTAATTCACATACGTCTGAGTCAGTATAATATTTAGAGGTGTATTTCACATTTGTCATTGTTATTATTGTTTGTAGTAGTAGTAGTAACATTGTACAGTGGGATGGCAGAGCAAATCCTGATCTGTTTCCTGCATAATGTGCTTTAGTCCATGAATTGTTTCGTGTAACCTTCTCAGTAGAATTATTTGGTACAAAAAATGATCTCCTGTGAGGAGGGAGCATGGGGTGTGTTCCTTCATCTGGTTCACTGGTTTACTACTGATTTCTGAGTAGTACTGAAATAGCCCAGTGCCCTTTTGCCATACCTTGCATTGAAGGAGATACTTGCTGTTTAAGATACTTACAGCTCTCTTAAGTGTGTGTTCAGAAGAATTGTCCTCTTGTCTGCATTGAAACTTCTCTGTCAACAGTACTAGTAAGACTGTGTCTTAGGCACTAAGTTCTGGTTTAAAATGTAACAAGGAATGTTGGAGGAATATTGAAGATCAAATAACAAAAGCAGCAGTCTGAATATGCAATTCCTTTGTATTAGTGATTACTGTAATATAATGCATTCTTTTATAGTAATACACTGTATTTTATTATAACCTGATATATCATAATGTCATATAATCTTATAAAATTACATTTTATGTATTCTGTTTTAAAATAGTATAATTTATAATCTATAAACATGTACGGTGATATTCATTATATTGCATACTAATAATTATGTATGTAATACTGTTATACAATTTTTTTTCCCAATGCGTTATAGTATTTACAATTATTTTTATTTTCTCTTCGCAGGAAGTTCAAGAAAAAGCCTCTGTTTTTAATATGCAGTTGGACTTAACTAGGGCCATTCCCAGCCTCATAGTTGCCTTTGTCATTGTAGCTAATGGGGATCGCCAGGGACACAAAAGGTCTTTGCTTTTACCATCAGTGGGAGCTTTGATTTCTGGTATAAGCTTCACTGCAATATCATATTTTTCCTTGTCACTCTCTGTCCTATTTGCAGTCGCATTTATTACCGGACTGTTTGGGAGTATAGCAACTTTTCTTGGAGGAGGCTTTGCTTACATAGCAGAGGAGTGTCACGATGAGAAGCAGAAAACAACACGAATAGCTGTAGTGGATTTGATTTTTGGAGTTGTATCTGGATTGGCAGGACTGTCATCTGGCTACTTTCTAAGAGGAATAGGCTTTGCATGGACATTTGTGATAGCATCTCTGCTCCATGTCATTAATATCATCTATATTGTATTTTTTCTGGAAGATACTGTAGGTGTGTCTCAATTCCAGCATGAGGCACCAGTATCCTGGAAAGAACTTATTAGGGAGACAGTTTCTGGAGTGTACATGCTTTTTAAAACTGCCCCCTACAAAAAGAGAATTTTATTAATTGTGTTGCTTTTTACATTTATGACTTATTTTTTTACTCTGCTGGGTGGGAGTTCACTTTTTACACTGTATGAACTGGATGAGCCGCTCTGCTGGAATGAAGTATACATTGGATATGGAGCAGCTGCATCCACTTCTGTCTCTCTGACCAGCTTTTTAGGAGTTTACTTATTTTCCAAATGTCTCAAAGACATTTATATTGTCTTTATTGGAATGTTTTCTTACATTGGAGGAATGATCATGGTTGCCTTTGCCAAAACTACCCTGCTCATGTTTTTAGGTGAGTTCAGAATCAGTTGTTCTGTCAACAATATATATGAAAATACTGCTGTTATCTGTAGTGAATGCAGGTGTTGATATTGAACATATCACCTTGAAAAGGTCATAGAGAGCTAAAATATACATGGTTGATCAGACTGATCTAGGATTTGATTAGAAGATGAACTGTGTGGAGAAACAATGGAATTACTTGCTTATTATTTGGTTTTAGTGCAATAGAAATATATTTGATTTATTAATTTCTCTGTGCTTGGGTAATTGTGTCTCAGTGCATATCTAGTCTGAATTTTCTGTTGCCTTTTACTATTTGGGGGACTAAGTGTTCAAAAGTATATGACTAATACATTTGCAATATATTTGTAAAATCCTGGATTTTAATTACTTCAATGTCTCGTGACTGCTTTACAGTGAGAGTGCCGTCTTTGTTCTCCTTTATGCCTATTCCTGTTCTCCGATCTATGCTGTCAAAAGTGGTTCTCCCTGGTGAACAGGGTAAGTAGAATTTGGTTTTAAACAATAAAATAATATGGTGCTTCAGAACAGAGATGTACGAAAATTACTTTTAAACAAACAGATCTGTATTGGTATTTTAAGACTGTTTTTCTTTCAAGTTCCATATAATATGACTGTGTGTCTTGACAGTAATGGCTTCTGGCTCTGAATTTAATATAAACAACATTATGTTAAAAACTACTGCAAGTTGTGACTTTCAAACTAAATACTGATCTTAAAGACCATGGGGAACTGGAAGCAGAAGAATGCTCAAGAATTATACAAGTGTGATTTCACAAGGGCTTCTGCCCTTGATTTTGACATGCAGAGAAAAATATATTTCTGTTATTTAGTCAATGTCGCACTGATTTAGAAAGGTAAGCAGGAGGTGGTCAATCTTCAAAGCACTTGGAAACAATTAGACTTGGACCCTCAGCTATGGAGGAACCCAACTTCATGCCTGTGGCTTCTAAACATGTCCCAAGAAATGTAACATATTACTTCTCAAAGTCCTTTCCTTATGGAACACAGAAAATGCGTGTCAGGCCTCAAAACATGGCTCTAATATCCCATATTTTGCTTTTGGGTTGCATCTATTTTCTAGATTTTGGGAAATACCTACTTTATAGAAACATTCTCCTGAGTTGATTTGGTTTATTTTTTAAAAGATTAATCTTTGTACACTAAAACAAAGATCTCTTTGTACTAGCTGTGCTAACATACATCTTTGGTATCGCAGTTTCTTGGCATTCTTCAGGGCTTTGGCTACTCGATTTGTTTGATGCAGGACTCAGGTTGCCTCTTGTCATCCTTTTCTGCTTACCTAGTGTGATTTTGGTTATGGTCCTGTGACTGTGAATGCAGCTTGGGAAAATGTATTCAACAAGACACTGATGGGATAGACTGCCACCCCAAAGTGTAGTTCAGTCCAAAAACTGTTGTTTGTTTCTTTTCAAAAATGAGAAGGCGATGGTTATAAGCTGAACCAGCAGTCCTGGTTAAATCAGTCTTTTCCACATATAAGAGTAAAGATTAGAGAAGGAAGAAACAAGAAATGGAAAAGTAAGAATGAAGAAGAGAACTGGAAGGGATAAAGGATGGAGATATGCACATGGTTGGTGAGGATGAACAGGTTAAACTTCATGTGATAAGCAAATGCAAGAAAGTAGGCATGGTGATACAATAATAGTAAAGAAAAATAGTTTCCATCAGCAAAATGTGTTGTTTATTTGTTTTTTTTTCATTTAAAAAAACTAGCACTTTGCAGGTGTTGACACAGAAGACACTCATAACGAAGTATGATCCTCTAGTGCTTGTGACTTGCATACTTGCAAAAATACTGTCAACAGATATGTCTTTTAAACCATACTTAAAAACTTCAGTACTTTGAAGAGTTTTTGTTTTATTTTGTTTTGTTTGTAATTCACCCATTTATTTTTGGCAGGTGCTGTGTTTGCTTGTATTGCCTGTTTAGAAGCTGTGACCGGCACTATGTCAATTTCAGTTTTTAATATCCTCTATGCAGCTACTGTTGCATGGTATTCAGGCTTTAGCTTCATCCTATCGGCAGGCCTTTGTCTAATTCCACTGTCTGTCCTGTGGTAAGTATGGATCAGGAGAGTTCTTCTGACTCCCTTTGCCAGTGATTTCTATTTTGACATGAATTGAAGCTGAATGGTTTAGTGCAGCAGTTCTCAAACTTTCCTATCTGCTAGTGTGCTGTAGTGGCTTTAGTTTCACACCTTTTCCCCGATCCAGCTACCTTCCCTTAGCTCTGTGCTGTGAATTTCCTCCAAATTGAAGTCTATCCTGAATGTACTGCCAGTGGGATACTTGACTGCATGTGTGCCTTCCTTTGGCTTGAGACCTTTACATGGTCTTTCTTACAGGAAAGCCTTTCCCACAGATCACATGAAAGGCATGAGCTTAATTTTGCAATCTGAGCTCTTCTAGATGCTAATGAGGGTTATAAACATGACCAGTCACCCACTGGGTTTAATGGAAAGCTATCTGTCCTGGTCTTTGGTCATGGGTACCTTGTGACCCAATGCCATTTAAATCTGTAAAAGATTTTAAGGCCCAAAAGAATAAACCTCTAAACATGTTTAAAAAATAGGCCTCTGTAGCAGTTGGGTCTAATCGTATCTAGTGACCCCCTAGTAATACTGACAGTGAAATACCATTCACAAATACTCATAAAGCAAAGGTCACTTTACAGTATTTCCAGTATAAATTACTTCTTTTTAGGAGTAATTTTGAAACAAAAATTTTTTTGAAACAAAAATCTAAATGACAGAATAATCACTTTTCATTAGCTAGATTTACAGTCAGGGGGGAAAGATGTTTTTCTTAAGAGGGTGGCACTCTGGCTGAAGACTTGTGTATTCTTTCCTAAGACTTCACCTCAGTCACCTTTTATCTGTGCATCAGCTGCATTTTAAGATTTAAATAGGCAGTGATAATGCTATAGATTTAGAACATTTCACATAATTTCAAGTCTATTCCTGCTTCATTATAATGCTTTACACAGTCTTTACAAAGAACCTACAGTAATGATAATTTGATGGGTCTTAGACCCGAGGGAATTGAAGCAAAGGGGTTTTGTGTGTGTGAGTAGAGTACTTTCCAGTAAAGTAATACAATAATTGAGAAATTTGGTTATATTAACAAAGGCACAGTAAGTACTTGTTCTATTAAATGTTATCTTTAGTTCAGCATTGTAAGGTAGAGAAAGTAAAGTAGAGAAGTTAAGAAAGCAGACTCTACTGCCGAAAAGGTAACAGATATTTACCATCAATCAGTCCATCTTGCAGTCTGTACTGTAGTACCTCACCATAAATTTTTGGAAGTTATTTTTCTTTACCTTCTGTCATTAGTTGCAGATATCTGACCCTTTGAATATGCTTTCTCTGCACCTTTCTTTTTAGCGTGTCATGCAGTGTTACAGTGGGAGAGCAGAAAGGGTAGTTGTTCCAGTCTGTAAGAGGCAGAGTGGTTTAGTACTGTTCTCAAAGGTAGCAGTAATTATATTGTCTGACTTGTGTAATTAGGGCAAGTAATGTCATTGCTTTTGTTTACTGACACGTCGACAGCTTGGTGCCACAGAGCACGGCTGTACAGTGCTATCCAGTTGGTGTTGGTGCTGAATCAGCATGCTATACTTTACTGTCTCAGCTAAAGATACCTGTCTTATCTCTGTTTTACAGCTGGCTTCTGTGCACAAGCTGGAATGGGGAGGACTTGGCTCTGCTGGTACCTGAAGAAGTATCCAGCATAGAGAGTGCTGACAGCTGAACAAAGGATCCACATACCTGGGATTTCTAATCTGACACGCAGTGGCAGAGATCATTATGTCACACAGAAACCATAGAGATAACACAACACAGTCTCCAAGTGGCCCTGCAGCAATAAGCACTAAATTGGTACCACTCAATACCCAGTCTCTTTTTAGCACTTGACTAAAGCTAGCTCTTAACTATGCAAATAGGCTGGCAATTGAGAGTAATGCTGCTTCAGCTTGAAGTAAAAAATAAGGTAGGATGATACTCTTTCCACTTACCCTTTCTCAAGTTTGAGAATGTTAGCTGTGAGTTGTGATACATATCACTCTAAGTTGGGTGACAAAGATATGCTTATCAACTCAGAGGACGCTGGCAATCCTGTTGAAGCCATTGGAGCTTGTGCCAGCTGAGGATGGGGTCCACTGTGTACATCTTGAAAGGCCTAACAGTGAAGCCCCCAAACTGTCTAAAATTACTAAACTGAAAAATAGGTTTATTTTCAGAAGGCAAGCAAACTGGAGGCAGTACTTACACCTGCTCTAAGTACACTTACTGTTCTGCAGCTAGCAGAGTGTTTGTGTAAGTTTAACATATGATGTGTGGACCTTGCCTGTGACTTAGTTCTTGAAATGGATTTTTCACACAGAACTGTCAGAAAATTTCCATCTTACAGAGTGTGAAGTTGAGCCTAGACCTACATTTTGCAGAGGCCATATTGCACATTTATCATTTTCCATATATTAAGGACTGCTGTCTCTGTGTTTTGTCCCAGAGATACTTCTTGTTTTCTAGTTAAGTTGGTACTAGGCTTACATGTTTCTTTTAGTGAAAAGCTGTGATAGTATTTCTTATCAATAGATCTTTATTTTTTGACAACCCTGAAATGAGGTGACAAAATCAGAATCATGAATCTAATCATCTTGCAACGAATGCAGCATAATTTATGAGCACTTGAACAGCACTTCTCATCTTCAAAAAACTTTTCAAATGCTATTCAAAACATCCTTCCATAATAGATACTATCCTTCCTGTTGCATAGAGAAAGAAATTAACAGGGGACAAATGACATGCCCAGGGCCCCAGTGCAAACTGGTGAGACTGCCAAACCTAGGTATCAGTTTCAGCACTGACTCATCACCTTTTCCCTCAAGATCTTTAAGCAGAAATTATCCTGAGTGCTAGGTTCTGGAATGCACAGCATAAGTGTGAATATAACACCATGTTAAGGACCACTCCCATCTGTTGATTTTGTTAAGGAGTTTGACAGCCAATACTGTTCTGATCTCTCAAAGTTGTGTGTGACTCTTATCACCGAAAACAGATTCAGTAGAGAAACCACCACAATGTAAAGTGGTTGCCATTTAGAGAACGAAACCTCTAGGAAAGCAACTACAATGACTTCATATGCACACAGCATAGGATAAAAATGCAGACAGACATAGCATGTGCTGCATAATTGATAACCTGCTTAGACACTGATAACCATCCTATGAACAGAGTACTCGTGGAGAGCTTCTCAGTGGTACTCCACCAAAAATAGTAATACCAAATCATAATGATACTAGTGTAGATCCTTTATAACTGAACAATTGCATTGTTTCCAAGTTATGTATCATGATCACAGAGAAGCCTGGAAGAAGGTTCAAGTAAGTTAAAGGAGAGCTTGCTCTATTCAGGAGACCACTATCTACTCATCACAGGTGAAAACAGGGCCATTTATCCAGGCCAAAGGGAACATGCTAACACCTCTAGCCAGCTCTTACACTTCTGTCCTGAACTCCCAAGACTGATGTTGGCAATTAAAGATCATAAGCTTTCTCTCAGTAGTTTAGACGTGAGCCAGAAAATAAAACTGCTTAAAGCCTTTGAGGTGCCCAAGTCACTGCCAACTTGTTGGGAACATGAGCTGAATTCTACAACAACCAGTGGGTCCAAAACATAATGAGTACTTGTAGAGAGATTAAGAAAACACTGATGTAAAGGATTTCAGCACAAACATTACATTGTCTTCCTTGCCTCTTCATTATGCAGTTATGTAAGGCTTTATGAAATTAACTATTTCACACAAAACTGCCTGGAAATAAAAAAGCAAATGCAGCAGGGACATGTACCTTCACTTTCTCTTCTTCAGTGCACACCTCTTCTAGCACGCAGAAGCTCACATCAAAGCAAGCCAGTTCCACAGTGGTGTTGTGTCGGTCCAACTGAGCACAAGCATGTACACTTCAGGAATGGCTTTGTTATGATTTGATTTTACTGTACAGAGTACGTGCTGTTTGCAAAGTGTTTCTGGTAGATGGAGCATTTAGAACTGGCTATAAATTTAGGTCAAAACACGTGGAGGATATGAACTGTGTTTTTAAAATGCCTAGCACAGTGCAAGCTGAGGAACCAAGTACTAATATGCTTCAGACTATTATAGCAAAATCTTCTAAGTTTATAATAATTTCTTTATTTCTGTATAAATACAAATTATTTTGACATAATTAATAAAGTTTGGTTTTTTAAACTCTGTTGCATGTGTAGTTCTTGTGCTTTTAAATTTTGTTTTGGCAAATGGCCAGTGGCAGGACTGGTGGAAGACTGTTGGTATAAACAGGAGCAGCACTATGGTACCATCTATTTTTTATGGTCATAACAAACAAACAGCAGAGCAGGAAGTTGTGCTTTTGCTTCCCTCCTGTGCCTGGGGAGAGGAAGGGATACTGCTCAGAACATCGGTACCAAGAGGAGGCGGGGAGTTGCAGAGTAGGGACAGCACTGCCACCTGCAAGACGTCATGGTGGGGACTCGTGTTGCACCTGCCAGACCAGCAGAGCTGCAAGTGCCTTCCTCCCCTTACCCAGGCCAGATCTGTCCCAGCTCCACTGCCCACCACATTCCACTTGGCTGCCTCTGTGGTTTGCTACCTGCAGCACCTGCTTTACAGAATGGGCTGGGCCACAGCCCAACCCCCTACAGCACTGAGAAAGTGTAACCCTTCCTTTTTACCTCAAAAGCTTTTTGCCTCAGTCCTGCTTGACTTCCATTTCTCTACTAACAGCATAACTTCTTGCATGGGCCTCTTAACCATACTGTTTGCTTTCCAGCCTGGCTAACCCCTAGGATTAGCTTCCTTACAGACATAATGAACAATGCAACTTGCTGGCTCTGAATATGGCTTGATCTCACCCATGATTATTACAAAGTATACTAATCATTGAACAAAACCACCTAGAAATTGCATGCAGCCTCCTAATCTGCTTCTGGTTTTACACTGCACTAATTAGAAACTCTAGTAAATGACTTGTCTTAATGTAGTTTTGCTCAGATGGAACAGCATCCATCTTTGAACCAGCACTAGAAAAGGCCAACCAACTCAGTACACTGAAGTGGGGAGCTATAAGGTACCAGTAACTGTGTACAATTGTTGGATGGCTCCCTGTTTTCTTGAACAGTGCTGGTAAGATGGCAGACCTCCTAAAAATCCATGCCAGCACCTTTAACTTGTTCTAGACCTGGCAATGTAATCCCTCAGCTTCTCTGGCCTGAGCCTTGAGCAATACAAAGCCTACTGAACCCCAAGCTTGCTTTATAACAACTGTTAAGTTTTGCTTTACACAAAACTGCAGAGGAACTTGTCAATTATAAAACAGCAGCCAACTCTGATATTTATTAAACACTATTAGCTCACAGTAGGATGAGGACAGCTGTAGAAAACAAAAACATGAGTAGGGTCTATGCTTACGTGTTCAATTTATGGGTCCTATGTTTAACCTCCCTAAGGAAAAAAACCCCAAAATTTAACAGCTCATACTGCAGAGCACAAGCCTCTAATCTCTACAAGTCTCAAGTGAGAGACAATTTTAGAAGCTTCACTTCTCAAATGAAACAAGTTTAAACATAAAACCACCACTAAAGTAAGTCATACTATCATCTTAATGTTTCCAAAATGCTGCAACGTTTTGCACATAAAAGCACTATAAAATTTACAGGACAAAAGCTAGAGGCTTTGGCCCACACAGATAGAGGATTTGTAGTAGCTATAAGCCCACTGAAAAGCACACGATATGTTTGCAGTTGAGGAAAGAGGTTTATAGCAACATTCCTGCTAAAATTATCTACAACAGAACACTAATTACATGTAACCAAGTCATTAAAACCTGCTGAATAAAGACAGTTCCTGTTTTAGAAATATTGTTTCAAGTTCTTCATATCAGACAAGAGATAGTATTTTTTGAACCACAGACTTTTTTCCTAATACACCACATTGTATTAGCTGCCTTGTAGGATTGATACAACATATACACATGTATGACACCAGAAATAGTTGTTACAACCCTGAATTTAAAAACTAAAAACGCTTAGGCACACAAAAACCCTTCCACTGGTCTGCTCCTTTAAAATGTGTATTTAAGTATAACTCTCTCATTCTTCCTTAATTAAGACCTGATTTTTGTAAACCCACAAATAATTATTTCTGTATGTGTGTCACTGTATCTTCATGTTCTTACTGCAGCAGCTTTGTTAGGTACTTTCATAACTCTGCATTCTTTCTGAATACTAAAATACCTACACCCGGGAGCGCTCTTTTGGATTACGTTCACAAACAGATTTTAAAACATCTCTTCAAAACCCAAGTGGAACTTGCTTCTACTTTAAGAATCCAAAATGCTCTCTCAGCAACACACATGAAAAAGTCTAGACCTTTAACCCCATTCTTACAGCAGTACTTCCAATTCTACACAAAAGCTTAAGAGCTCACTCATAAATAGCTGCCAAGAGAGGGATACAATGTATGTAGCAGGACACCACCGGCAATGCCGAAGTTAAAGACCTTTAAAGACACTGCAGTAAAAAGGGACAACACCGTGTCACGGATAAGAAATTCTTGATTTAGGATTAAAGATATTTTGGAACGCAACAGCATTTATAGCAAACTTTTATTCAATAGTTTAAAAAGTGTATGGAAATTTTCATGAACAGAGTTACTCCACGGAAAATACCTTCCTCTTCCTCCATTAAATGCATTTACCACAGTAGTCAGTTTTAAAACGCGTGGGTATTTTTGAATTTCTTGCATACATATATAGCATTTCCATAATTAAGAAGCTATTGTCCTGAGCAGTTTATGAAAAGGCATTATTTAAACTACCAAGTTACAGGACATTTGTATGATTGGTAACAAGCACAGAACAATTTATAGACTTTAAACATTTAATGTGCCTTTTCATTAAGGAAGGCAAGTGATAACTAGGCCTGCTTAACACTGTGAGTGTCAATTTAGTACCATGTACTTCGATCTGCACTAGAAAGACACACACAAAACATTTTTGTGAAATATATTTTGTTACAATAAACCGAGCTTGTGCTCCATCATCATGTGTGGTTCTCCCATAACCTCGCTCTGGGAAGGATCTGGAAAAAGAAAAGTTGACAGCATGAGGCCTTTACAACGCTATAAAGACCAACATCTAATGAACGTGAACTTTTTTTTCATTATAATCCTAAGTGCAACAGTTACTTGACTGATTTTTGACAGTGTTGCAGAGTGCAGATCCCCAACTCAGAAGTCTCTTTCCAAAGCATTGATGAGAGAACAAACACAAATATCGTGGAACACCTCGTCATAAAGACACACATATTTCAAGTAAAACCAACTACATAAGCACAGACCCCTACTGCCTGAATCTCAAAGGGATTACACTACAAGTTTAGTGTTTGAGAAAACTCAAGTCTGACCGAAGCTTTTCTCCATAGTTGCCCTGCACCTCTCTCCAATACAACTTCTCTGCACAACAGGAGCTCACAGTCCTCACTTCTCTTAGGTGGGACATACTCTGGGGTTCTCCTCTCCACCCAACTGCCTAGTTTCACAGAAATTCTACACCTGTAAATATCTCTGAGATTTCCTCCAGTCTGTAAAGTATGGCTGACATCAGTCACTGTACTCAAAGGCTACCAAGGAATGTGCAGAGGGCACAAGAGAGACCAATACTGACAGTATGAACTTCTTTTTCATACAAAAAAACCCTCAAAAAACAAAACAAAACAAAAAAACCAAACCCCAAAGAAAACGAAAAAACAAACCCAGGGCCAGAACACTGGTTGTGACTGGGAAAAATACTCCTTTATGAGAGTATCAATCATGTTTTCCCTCCATAAATAAGACATATTAAAGCCTCTGACTCCTCCAGAGACAACAAAAATATCTAATCCACTTCCACTTGATAAATGCAGCCTTACCAAAATCACTTGTAACCCACTCACTCCTCAGCACTCTATAAAAACCTAACAGCTTGTATAGTAAATAACCAAATTTCTACAAATTATGTCCGACATTGCTCTACCCTCATGGAACCACAATAGCCCAAGATTCCTTCCCTTGGTCCCTGTATATCCATCTCAGAAAATAACCCCAGAATTACACCAAGTCTCTCGATTCAGATTTGCTCCTCCATTATTTCCAGCTTCCTACCTCCCCAGCTATTTCCATTTTCCAATCCCACTTCCACAACACTCTCTGCCTCCTTCCATGTCCTAACTACAGCTAGAAATAATTTGTTCAAAAGCCATTTTTCCAGGTTTATTCTATTCCACACATACTAATAGTCAGAAGACCACCACACAACTGCAGCCTGTTGAGTTCATTTGAGGGAGCCTTTCCCCTGCTAAGTGTCTGTTTAATCAGTTCTGCATCTCTTCTCTAATATTGCTTCTTAATTACAGAACTTAAAAAACTTTGTAACCTCTGCTTGCCAAAATCTGCACAAGTACTTCAAAAGTTTCTGAGGAAAGAACGTGCATAATCTACTCCTTTAGAAATGCAGCCTACAAGCAAATACTGTCTTACTCAATATTTCAGAGTAATTGCCACATAACTTACAGCTGAACCACATTTATTTCTCCTTCCCCAGTGCTCCTCTGCTTTAAGGATTTAATTTTGTTCTTTGTATTTTGGGAGTTTAATTATTTTGTTCAGTAGAGGCAAAGAACTCCACAGCTCCCAGATTTTACCTTTAATTGTTTCCATAACGCTAAAGCCAGAATGTATTTACCATTAAGGATATCCTCAAAACCAATGCATTCATCATTTCCCCTCAAAATATCCATTGCCATGTTTGAGCTGTGAAGAAATGGGAGACGCTGGACCTGTAAAAAGAGTTCAAGCAAGAGTTCAAGTTTCTGCAAGTCTGAAATTGAAAGGGTTCATATTTGGATTTCTCAGTCTGAATCGACTGAGAAAAGTCAAGAGGCAGAAAAAACAACACTGAAATAAGAGAACAACTGGCACACAAAGACAACCAAAGGAAGATGGTGGCATTTGTGTGTCTGTTTCAAAAGAACGCCCTTCTAATAGATTTTCAGCTTTCACTGTGGTGTTGGTGTAGCTACCACAGCAAATACTACACTTTAAGAAAATAAAGAAGTACTTTCTTTCTCCTCTGCAAAGCTTCTCTCGCCTAAAGCTGAGGGGGTTCACTGAAAACTCCACACCCTGAGGTCAGTACGAGGCGATTGATACATACTGCAGAGTTTGGAAACTACATTCTAAGACTCCTACATCTCTGACGAGCCAGGAACGCAAATGAAAGAACTATACTGACTACCACATTCAAACACAATCCTCCTTTCAATTTACCTAAATCATAATTATGTCTCTGATCTCAGCCAGTTCTTAAGCTTCAAGTCTGCTCCCAGTTACCTTTAACACTCTTCTGTACCCTTCCCTGTTTCCCTTTTGGAAATACCCACAGTATTTCCAAAAAATTTTCAAGTGGCACACACAGAATTCAGAGCACAAATATTCTGAGAATGCATTCAGTAGTACTAGAGATACTTCACTTAAACCACAAGAAAACTTACATACCCAACATGAATCTGGAAGAGAAAAACCTTCTGATCACCATATTTCTCCCACCCATCTCCCAAAACCACCTCTGGAAGACACACTAACAGGATATCCTCATCTCCCTCTTTCTCTGCGATGTGCTAATGTAAGTTAGGAAAAAGATTCCTCAAGACAGCACAGCTGAGACCAAGGGATGTCTTCGTATGTCACATCCTGACTTTCACATCTTCAGGACCAGTAACTTCTACCAAGCTTAATGCAGCTCACTATGGTTTAGTAGCACCTGATCACTCAAAGGGAGTACAAAATTGCTCTAACTCACTTGGAAAACCTACTCTTAGTAGCTTGACAACCTCCAAGACAAAAAAGTTTACTAGGACCAATGAGCTTTCTCCAGCTACCCTCAATCCTAGGAGAAAAGAAGGAAAAGGAGACAGACTCAACTTCTCAATTAAGAGTAAAAACCTTTGAACTTAACTCCCTGTAGACCTCCCTTGATCTTACAACAAAGGCTGCAGAACAATAAGCACATAGCAAATTCTCTGTTTCAGGTTTCACATTACTTCTATATCTACTCCCAAATCACTACCTGCTTCAAACCTCTCTTTCCCCTACAGGTGCAGAGATTCCTTCCTATGAAGGTCATACATTCCGCAGAGGAGAGTATTAATTTTAGGAATCAATATTCAGTTCTTCCTGCTTTTCTCTGAAGGCTCACAGGAAGCTAGATCATGTAGAGAAAAGCTACAGCAGTTACCACTTCACCAAATAACTAATGAAACAACAGCAGCTAAAAGGCTTTATCATATTGACTGTTCTGAAAACTAATAATTGCACTGCTTGGTTCATTGTTTTTAACAGCAGTTTCTTAACAGTGAATTAACTTCTCTTGGAAACATAAAGTATCTCAACAAAGAAAGATGTGTCTCTGAAAGCATGTTCCAAGATAAACATTTTCTCAAATGGCTTAAGTTACACCAGCTGGATAAAAATACCTACCTGTTTCACTGCTCTGAATTCCATCTGCAGCTTTAAAGGTGCATGGATTCCTTGAATATTTCTCAGTGTGGCAAAGTTTGTTTTATCTTGATTTAACTGGAACTGTCATAAACAATATTGATTTTTATTTTAGAAAAAGTTACTTTCAAGTACAGACATAGAAAAAATTTGTGACATCCTACTCAAAAGAACCTGCTTACTAAATTTGTATGTAAAAATTCAGTGATAACATCAAACATGTCTCAAGTGTACAGGAAAGAGTGCTGCAGTATGATTTGTTCTATGAAGCTGAAATTGTTTTTTGCTGGATTTTATTCCAAATTAATAGCAGCAATTTTATTTTGTTATTTTTTATAATCAGGACATGTAACACCACCAAGTGGTATAGTTTTGCACTACTGTACTACAATACTGTCTGGACAAACAGGAAGCTAAGTCCAGTTTAAAGACCAGAAAAGCCAATTTGATGTCATTGTTAGCCATCAAAAACTACCTGAAAACACTTGATATACTTCTTTTCTGATCAAGCAGGAAAACAGAGCACCACTTACACTCCTTATGATTGTGAAAAGCAAATGAAAACTCATTTTTACCAACTGCTCTCAAACTTATCAGTAAGACAAAGAAAATCTATTTAGTAGAGGCTTTTTTTCGCTCATGTATACTGGAGCACAAAGAAGTGAGTTATACTTAATATTACACCTACACATAAATAATAAAAAAAAATACAAAGCTCTAATTTTAAAACCTGTACTCCACCACCATGACAAAAGACTATTAGTATGGGAATATCAACCCATTTATGAGAAGGGATCTCAAAAAACAACAGGAAAATATAAGCCAAAGGCAAAACAAGCATTTTCTTCGTAACAATCTATANCTTTTTTCGCTCATGTATACTGGAGCACAAAGAAGTGAGTTATACTTAATATTACACCTACACATAAATAATAAAAAAAAATACAAAGCTCTAATTTTAAAACCTGTACTCCACCACCATGACAAAAGACTATTAGTATGGGAATATCAACCCATTTATGAGAAGGGATCTCAAAAACCAACAGGAAAATATAAGCCAAAGGCAAAACAAGCATTTTCTTCGTAACAATCTATATTGAATGCTCTTCAAAAGTTAGCAGAAAATACTATTTATATGCTTCATCCTAATCTTATAGCTCTGGTTACAATATTTTTCCATTTCTTTTATTTTATAGAGATAAGGATTTTTGGATAGCAGAAATATTTGGTTTCTGCCAGTGCTACGTGAATAAACTTTTTAACATTTATAGCAGTAAAAAGAACCATAACTATCTCAGGCTAAGCTATGTCTTTTCCAATTCAAATGTACATGAAATAATTCTTAAATTGGCCTTAAACTTACAGAAAAATTAACCAAATGCAGGAGAAACAATTTAGAAGATTCACACACTTCTTAGGTGATAACATGCCCTGTTTTATTTCTGTGCATTTTTGTCTCTTTAGCATGTGATCTTTTAATTATGCAGGTTCTGTATAGCAAGAACAGAGTTAAAAGCTAAGTTATAGCAATCAGTTTAAAAAAAAATCAATTGACAAATAGCTCTGAAACATTTATAGTATTTATAAATAAGCTCACGAAGTTGGTGTCACAGTATCACTATCCTTTTAATGCAAGGCAACACTAACACTGGCTAAAGTTAGAATATATTAGACATTACAGTCAGACCTTGTCAGGCTGCTTAACTTAGCACTTTGGAACATTCTATCAAAGTAATGTCTTTGCTTCTGCATAGTTTGATACATCATATCTTCTGTGCTGACAAAACAGGTACCACACATTCAGTTCAACCAGCAAGTCTGGTCTCCCTCTGCCTTCCACAGACCACTTCAAATGGTCCACGAGTGATGACTGAGCCAGACAAGATTGCAAACCCTTATGACAAACTGTAGGTGTAAAATGTCTAGATGGGATCAAGCACTTTATCGAAAAATAAATTTCCACAGGCTGTGTTCACAGGCTGAAAGTCTGAAAATGAAGATACATGGTAAATCTACAGACAAAATGTGAAGATCAGCCTTCCAGAGGTGACAGGTGTGCCCGTGGCCTTCTTATGGAGGCTGCACACACACTTTTAGATGACTAAACCTGACCACGTAAGCCCCTACTTGGAAGCCTGCTCATACACTTGTAGAGGAGAGAGACATAAGTAAGAGATTAACAATATACAGATTTGCCAATGATGTTACTTGTATAAATAAAAGGTTACTACTGTTGAACAGCTTCATTCTCTTAAAGACAAGGCCCTGCTCATTATTTGTTACTGCATAAAGCAGTCCAGATAACTACATTTTTAATTTACACTTTGTAATTAGTTAAGTGTGAAGATGGCTACATTTGACGTTAAACTTACATTCTTTTCTGTCAGCTCCAGTGGGTGGCTGGGCAACAACTCATTTTTCACACTTGTAAAGCTAGAAGAGTAAATGGAAGAGACATTAATTTCAAATTAATTGGGATACGGTTTTTTAAATTGCATTCCAAAAGCAATCTCAGATACAAACACCAGCCCACAGACACACAACTAGCAAAGTCTGAACCACAGAAAAAAAATAAAAGATTAATAGTGAAGCATCAAGTAAAACTTTTAACTACAGCACTTAACACAGAAGAAAATGTTTCAGACATCCTTTATGCTTGACAAAGCAGAATGTGTTTTTCTTCCATGATTCCTTCCAGAAAGAGACGAAAATATTAATAAATGAAAACATTACAGATTTAATTATGTGCAAGCTACACTGTATCTTATTTTGAAGTCTCCAAGCTTTTGCAATGGAATACCGTACATACCTTCCCCCCAATGCCAGTTGTATGGCATTTTAAACTCCATGAACTTATTTTGGATTCATTATCCAAGACAGAGACATAAGTTTTGCACTCCTGTAAAAACGGCAAACTCCAAACTATTTTTACTATATTACTTTTAGGTTTTGTCCCAATGCCGAAATCAACCATTTCCCACAGTGTTACGGCACATTTATATAAATGTATATTAAAACTATCAGATATTTCACAACTACCAATACTTTGCTGTTTCTTTTCTAAACAACAGTATCACAGAGGTAAAAGCCTGTTTACAACACATCTTCCAAGAAACTTCTGTAAAAAGCCAACCTTTAACATACACCGAAGTTCAACGCTGTTTGAGACACAATTCAGCAAGCAAAGGTAAAGCGTACCCTCTGCGCAGAAGATCATGACCTTCAAATAGCCCCAAGGCTGAAGCGTCTGTAAACGAGATAGTATCCTTGAACAGAGTAGTGCCTCTGGAATTCTGGAACAAAAAGAAAAAAAAAAGAAAAAGAGATGTGAGGATTACTTCAACAGAACCAGACCACTTTTGTATAAGCCATTAGGCCAGGGAAATGAAAGGCAGTGCTCAAAAACTCCTTAAAGTATTCCTGGACAAGCCCCAGACTTCAGAGTTTCTTTAAAATAGAGGCAAAACAAAACCACAAACCAACACCCCAAAATATAAACCCCACACTAATACAGAAGTCTTTCAGAGTCTGATAAAAACTAAAGGTACTGACAACATTTTTGGATCTGGTTGACCCAGATCAAGCTAAACTCACAAGACACCCCCTGTTTGTTCCCACTCTGGGCTGCAGGGATGGAAAGGAAAGAGACAAGTCCTGACAGCTGACAGGACAGAAAAGAGCATTCCTTCATTTACTGCCACACTGACACAATTAAGATCAAATCAAATGTAGCCACGTTTTGAGGCTGCCATAAGGAGGACAAGGTATATTCAAGCAATCTGGTATGAGAGTTAACTGGAAGAACAAATGAAAATAGTAACTTGTAGTGGGTCACCAAAAGCCCACAGACTTACTTAGTACTACTTGCTAGTAAACTAGGCCACTAATTTCACTCTAACCTACCCTATTTTACTGAAGTGATTTTAGGATTGTTCATAAAAATTGCTCCACCAATACGCCAATGTCTAATAAGCAGCAGAAGGTGACAAAAATAATCTCTGGAAGGTGACAGTGATGAGCACTTCACTGCAAGGGTTTCCTCCAGCATCACTGTCAGATCCAACACAAAACTCATGCTTACAGTTAAGATCCTTTGTACCAACTCGGGAGCTTTCAGAAACACGACAGCTGTAAGACAGCCCTCCTGTTGTTACACGCATATAAAGCATCTACCAATCTACACACTCAGAACTGACCAGACCTTTGTGAGACTGCTGTAAATGAAAGGATTAAAGAGATACTGTACCTGGGGGACGTGACAAGAGAGAAGATCAAAGGTAAAGTCACGGAGAAAACCACGGAACACTCCCCAAGAGCAACACTCTCGAGTCACACCAGTGCCCGGCCCGTCTGAGGCGGTCCCAGCGCCGCTGCCCACCGCGGAGGGCCGAGCCGTGACCTCCCTCCCCGAGAGCTGCGCCGCATGAAGCCACAGGCTGCGAGAGGTTGGGGACCGCCGGGGCTCCCCCTCCCGCCCCGCTCCCAGGGAAGGGCTTTAACCACAGCCGCCACGCAGCCTTCGCGCCCTCCCGGCCCCCCGCGCCCATGAGAAAGCCCGCCATGGCAGCACCGGACCCCCGTGACTCAGCACGGCCCCGCCGCCCGCGGGGACACCGAGACAGTGAGGAGAGAGAGGGAGAGTGGGCTAGCGGGAGTGGCGGGGAGGGAGGCGAGCGGTGTGATCCAATCCAGCCCGGCGCAAGAACACCCCCGCCCGCCCGGCGCCACCGCCGCCCGCACTCACCATCTTGACCCCCAACGCGCGCAGCCACTTCCGCCGCCGCCGCCTGCTCACTTCCGCCCCGCCTCGCCCCACGAGCGCGTCAGCCGCGCGA